>PVHP010019921.1:0-31304 GCA_004024765.1 Zapus hudsonius
TCTCTCTCTCTCTCTCTCTCTCTCTCTCTCTCTCTCTCTCTCTCCTTGAAAATGAATAAATAAAATATTTTTAAAAGAGTAATTAATAAATTTGCAGATTAGCAATTTAAGATCCAATACATTACACCCTTCCAGTATAAATGCAACTCAAACATAAACTAAACAGTATCATATTAATATTCACCTATTGCGATACATATGATTTCCTATGAAACCAAATCAGAGAAGACAGCATGAAAAAAAATGGATGGTTGTGTAAACTGTTGCTATCCTCTAACAAAAACACTTCTTTGCAATCCTGAAACCCCTCTCCTGTCATAGACTCATAAAAGCATATTTTCTCAAGAATATACTATTTTCAACCAAGAAACCTACACTCTTATTTCAGCCCCTTCCATCCCATTCTGTGCCGCATGTATATGATAGGCTAGGTATTTTTTCTAGGTTTGGCCATTTTGACCTAGATTCTGTGGGGTTCAAGCGGATGAGAAGGCATCATAATACGCTACCTGGGAATCCTAGTGTTGGCAATCACTGGAAATGGCAAAGCCAAGCCAAAGGTTGCTGAATGACCATTTTCTGGCTCTGGTCACTGGGCTTTACAACGCCATCTCCTTGACTTTGGCTTACGTTTGCACAGGACAAATCTTTCCTGCAAAGTTTTGCATCGCAAGGGCCGTAAGAACCCTTTGCAACTCTCCGACAGAGTGTGCTTTGAATAAAGACTCTGAAACAAACAAGAAATAGATAAATTAATTAATATATAAATAAATCAAGGCTGAAAGAAGCATGGCTTTAAATGGAAGCTTCTATTAAAATCCTTCTTCTTGTTTTCAGGATTTTATTTCTTGTGGATCTTCTTGAATCTATTTGATTAGTATATTAAGCTAATAGTATTTTCAGTGAAACGTTTCAGAACAAAATTTCATTGAGAATGCCTTCTTTCCTGTCAATGGACAGAGCTAGCACACTGGAAAGAGTGTCAATAATATGAAGAATACAAATGTTTATATTGGTGGAAGTTTGGGCAGCAACAGAAAGAATATTTGATCTAGGTTTCATAAGAACTATTTACTGAAATACAAGTAATTTTAAAATTATGAATGTATAGAGCAAAAAAATCAAACAACAAATAAAATTTGATGCCTTTAAAAACAAAAGATAAATAAATAAATATATAAATGAATAAAGGAAGACTCCGGAGGCCAGCTGAAAGAAGCATGGCTTTAAATGGAAGCGTATATTGAAATCCTCTTCTTGTTTCAACGTGTACAGGCCCATCTCTCTCTGTTGCACCTTTGATTTTTTTTTTGGTTCCATTCTGGCAATGCCATAAATATTCTACAAGCGATAATTTAAGGATGTGCATTCGCTGGGAGCTCTCTCAGCAGGAGAAAGTAATGACGAGATGCATGCTCTTGAACTTGCTGAAAATCATCTTTTGCAGTTATCGTCCCATGCTGAGCATCAGAAGGCCTTTTAGATTTCAAACTGGCATTATAATGATTTATAATATCCGAATTCTCTGAAGTGGCCATTCACTGAACATCTTGTTATGCAAAGCAGTCACTGAGTTTCCAGGAAAGTAGACCCTCATCACTTTATTCAGGCGCAAGGCTCTGTGCTCTTGAGCACTAGTTCTATGATGTTACAATGTATCTGTTACTAAGTTAAAACTTTTAAAAGTCAAAGACCATGCCTTCATTTGTATATATTTTTGGCTTTCATTTTGAAAGTGATATAGTAGCGTTATTACCTAAGTACACAGAGTGAAGAAATCACCATGAGTATTTATGACAGAAATTGTTTTTTCACACACATTATAATTTTTATTTGGGGAAATGTCCTGTGTCACTTGCATATTTTTTTTCAAAAATGCAAATTTATGATATTGGCAATCGTTGTTTTATATCATTTACATCACTGAAAAGCAACTGATTCCCTAAGAAAGATAGCACAATACTCAGCCTCTGAAAGTCTCTAGATTTATGTAAAGAGAGCTGAGGAGGAAATCGATTTCAAGAGAACAAGAGTTGATTACTTCTGAAAAGTTGGAAGTGGGATTTGATAAGTTCTTCTGATGCCCCAAATTTTCTAATTCTTCCTCCTCCTCCCACTTTCCCTCCCTCCCTCCTTCCTTCCTTCCTTCACTCCTTCCTTTCCTCCTTCCTTCCTTCCTTCCTTCCTTCCTTCTTCCTTCTCTCCTTCCTTCCTTCTTTCCCTCCTTCCTTCCTTCCTTCCCTCCCTCCCTCCTTCCTTCCTTCCTTCCTTTCTTCCTTCTTTCCTTCCTTCCATTTTATGTAAAGGAATACATAATGTGGAAAATCATAATGTCAGCATCAAACAGTAGAAATTAGTAACTTAGATTGTAATTGGGTAAAATATTTTTATAAATGTCAAAAAGCAGACAATGTATGAAGGTGAAAACACTTGTGTGGGTGATGGAAAGAAAAATAACCCGGAGTCACTAGGAATTTTGAAACATTGACCCACATCTCCACACACACACGCACACACACGCACACACACACACACACACACACACACACACACACTCACTCACTTACAATAGACGGGCTAGAACCTGTATGGAAATGACTGTGGGTAGAAACAAGAGGTATTCCATTAGGTGGGAGTAGAAAAAAAGATAGAGGGAAAAACAAAGAACCTAGAAAAGCAGGAGAAATGAAGTTTTCTGGGATCCAAACAAGTGGAACATGACGGGTGCCAGCATGGCCAGAGAGCTGGCTTCTTCTTTCCTCTGGGCTCTCCTGTCCCCCTTCTCAGAAAACAGAGAGGTGATGTGTCATTTGCTGGTCACTTCTCAACTGAAGCTCTTACCATTTTCAAACGCCAGATCGCAGATCTGCTCTCCTATGACAAACCTTCGGGTTCTGTCTGCTTCCTTCCTGCCAGCCCTTCTTCAGTAAGGCTAGTAAGAAGACTCGCCACATAATCTCAAGGAAGCAGTTTTATGATCACTAGGGAACAATGGTGACCAAGCAAGACTTGGAAATATTGAAGTACAAAAATAAATCGAATTATTCTTCCAATCATATTACTTTGAGATCATGAATCTTAATCAGTGATGCAATCTTCTCCATGATGTTTCATTCTACCTATTGCTTCTTTTACTAAAAATCACTTCCAATAATTAGTCGTTGATTACACGTGGTTATACGCCCAGCCCTAGACTTAAATAGAGACATGACACAGAATTTTATTTTTCATTCACTTAGAGTTCTTATGATTAATGAGGGATTCTTAAATCGGAGTAATTACCTTGTGTTGATAACATTTATGGAGATCAATATTTCCTCTTATGAAGGTAACAGGCTTTTAACCTGGTAAACCTCAAAATGCCCAGAATTCAGGTCCTTAGACAGAGGGAGTAGTTGTCCAATTAGATAGATGACATCACATTTCTGTAGTGCATTGTACACCTAGATAAATTGGCAAAGCATGTAAAAATAGAACATCTATCATTGCCTACGTACTGTATCACTACATGTCAGGAATTAATCATGAATAATATCCGCAAAACAAATACTCTTAGAAAATGATGCTATCACCAGTTTGAATGCATTATCTTTCCAAAGAACTGAAAAAAACTGTGTATTTTTAAATTACTTCTCTCTAATACAGAAATATTCCAGAGCAGTTAAATGGACAGTTTTTGAAAAAATTTTTGGTCTTTAAAATTAATTTTATTGGAGTATTTTGAAATATCAGTCTAGTAAAGCAATAATTTTGTTTTTAATTTGTGTCGACAGTATGCGAAAGACTCCAGAATTTGGTACAAATTCTAAGATATGACCTTGATTCTATCTCTCAAGTTTTGAAAATTATATTTAGAGAAATCTAAGGCTTTCTATATAAGCTTTGATTACTACTATTCTATTCTAATTTATATCACAGAAATATCAAGTATATTTAATTATTTGTTCTTTGTTGTTATCAACAAATAGCTCAACAAATATAATAACATAAAATTCAATTTTTTACGGCATAATATGCCGAATATTTTGCAAGGTACTTGTTCACTTGTCCTCTTTCTGTTAACATGAAGTAATTAAATGGCCTAAGTTTTAATTAAACAAACATCTATCATTTCTGCTTTATTTTAGAATTTGTAGATTCAGTACTCAGAAATTATGCATATCTACCCCACTGTGTTTCTAAATAGACCCGTAGCACATTGCAAAATGTCTTTTTTCAGTGATACTCAATGAAATTTCAGCAGTGATGAGAAATATGCAGAACTCTGGGGAAGTCTAACTCCTTGTGTCCAGGCAGGAGTTCACTGTAGGAACTTTTTTTTCTTGTGAATATGGTTTCAAGCAATTAAAATCTTAATTTTATTCAATTCCTTACAGTATCATTTTCTGATATCTGTTATCATTAAAGCATGTTAAAATCATTCATAGAAGAAATTTTCAAGTCTGTTCTGTGGAGCCTTAAGGTACACAGAGCAGTACCAATGGATCACAGTGGTTTGGGGACAGGATATGGAACTGGTCAGCAGATAGGACAATATTTGAAAGCGCCCTTAAACTTGTCCGTAATTTGACTTCCAAGGCTCTATAGGCACTAAAGCTTGGCTGTAAGAAGCATCTACTTATTTTATTACTATATATTAAGTACATTTGTCTGTTACATATATTCTACAAGGTTTCAAAGTTACCATTTTGAAAACAAATGCAGATAATTCCATCTAGTCCTGATCCACTTTCTGATATGTACATATGATTAAGTACAAAATGTTCTCTGATTTTAGGATGATTGAATTTCTGCAGGAATAACATTAATTCAAAGTGTCTTCGTTTTGGATTGCTATGTTATACAATTATTTGTATCTCCTCAAAGAAAGGAGAACTTTTGACACTAAGGTAACAAAGCAGAAGATAAAATATTAAATCAAAGATTAAATAGAATTAATAGTCAGTTTTTAGTGGTGCTGGCCATTGAGCCCAGGGCCCTTTGTGATAGCTATATCCACATCCTCAAACATAACTTTTAAATGCATAATTACTCTTCTTGATCTCAAACAACATATTTTTTAATATTTTATTTATTAATTTTCAAGCAGAGAGAGAGAGAGAGAGAGAGAGAGAGAGAGAGAGAGAGAGAGAACACCAGGGCCACCACCTTGTGGGTCTGGTTTATGTGGGACCTGGGGAATTGAACCCGGGGCCTTAGGCACTGGAGGCAAGTGCCTTAACCGCTGAGCCATCTCTCCAGCCCTCAAACAACATATTTTGAAGAAACACTTAAGGAGAATTTATTCTGTGTTGTCACATTAGGACTGGTCAATGGCAAACTTTCCTCATATATAAAAGTATATAAGTGGAAATAATTTTTCATCTTCTTTAGTTTTTATTTTAATTTTCTTTCCTTTTTTTGGTAGAGTTTCACTCTAGCCTAGGCTGACCCAGAATTCATCATGTAGTCTCAGGGTGGCCTCAAACTCCTAGTGATCCTCCTACCTCTGCCTCCCTAGTGCTGGAATTCAAAGTGTATGCCACCCTTTTGGGTAATTTTTCATTTACTAAATAATGAAAACCCCAAAGTTACAAATGATAGTAAGTGTGCTGAGGGACAAATTTGATTCAGTAATAGTCATAAACTCTGGGTGCAAAATTTTCACTTCAGACTGGAGGATATGCTTCTAGTAATTTGATATAATTAATCTCCAACACAGGTAACATGTGTGATCAAATGTTAGGCACTGAAAGAATTTATATCAATGTCGTTCTGATCAGTTGCCTCTGTTCTTTAGGATGGAGACGTTTTCCTCTAGAAACTGCTGAATCCACAGTCAGCCACGGTTGGAGGGACAGGACAGCAAGGTGAGTAGTGGCTATCTTTGCCTTCAAGTTGTTATCTTTCTCTTTTAATGAAAGACGATACTTGCGTCTGTGTTCACATTAAATCTGTCCATTGTGCATGGAAATTAATTTGAGTCTTGATCAAATTCTTTGAGCAATTTTTTATACCTGATTAAGCCATGAGGGAAAAGAGGTAAAGCAATTATAAAATGCTGTCCCCAGAAAAGTGAAGTAACAGTTCTTTCTCCTTCAGCACATTTAAACAGACAAAACTTCTGTTTGGTTACATGGATTATTCTCCATTGATTGGCCCATTCTGTCAGAGAGCATTCTGGCTGTAATGCCACAGACACATGGCGTCCATCGTAGTGGGTCAAATTGCTGTCAGGTCGATGGCTCTCTTGGAACTCTGCTGTTTCAGAAAGTCATCTCTGAGTGTTAGGGGCAGAAGTTTGACATTTCAGGATAAATGCAGTTTTGTTTTATGGGTTTGTGAAGTGATTTGCTTGCAGAAGAAAAGGCTTTATATCTTTGGAATAACAAAATATGAATTAAGACAAAATCTGACCCCAAACAGCACTAACTAATGTGAGGGAAAACATATTCTATTTTCTAATAATACTTTAAATCAATGGCATCAGAGAGAGACATTTGTGGAAGTAATTGTAAAATTAGAATATTAGGAATGATTGAAAGTTATAATTAAATAAATCACTTATATCAGGAGCATTGCACTTCCAAAAATAACCCATTCATAACTATGTGGATACTTCTGCAATTTACCACATTTTCTGTACACCACGTCACATCAAGAACTGCATGGGCTGGGGAGATGGCTCAGCGGTTAAGGCACTTGCCTCTAGTGCCTAAGGCCCCTGGTTCAATTCCCCAGGACCCACATATGCCAGACCCACAAGGTGGTGGCCCTGGTGTGCGCTCTCTCTCTCTCTCTCTCTCTCTCTCTCTCTCTCTCTCTCTCTCTCTCTCTCTCTGCTTGAAAATGAATAAATAAAATATTAAAAAAAAGAACTGTATGGCTTTCCATATTTCCAACTCTGGGCTGCCTCTGTCCACCAGTGAACTCCAAGCAAATGACAACTAGAATAAGAAAGCAGTATCCTATTTCTTTATTTTGAATATGTTAGGTTAGTAGGAACGAGTTTGATTATTTTTCCCTGGAGATGTGTTGCATTGCATAGTAGATATAGGCAGTGATTGAACGCTGTGCTTTTGAAATCACGGAGAATAACTTTAGATGTTCTCAACACAAGCATTTTCAACATTTGATTGGGAATGTTAGATTACCTGATGTGATCACTTGTTCTTGTATTACGAGGTCATTACATCACTTCATTCTTCATGAATATATACAAGTGTGACTTGTCAACGAACAATGACAAATTTTTAAAATTGATTTCAACAGCTTTTAAAATCCCAACTAGTCAATCGCTATACATGAATTGCTAATTAAATGTAAACAAATAAAAGCCATACCGATGATCCTGCAGTTTAGAATAGGGTTTCATAAAAATTTGGAAATAAGGACTTGAAAGCTTCCTTTCTGTAATCATAAATTCATCTAACAATCTTCTCTATTTGTCAAAGTGATGAAAGCCTTTCTTGCCTCCTGTGTGAATGCATATGAAACTATACGGTAATAATTTTATATCTTATAAACACATTTAAATTCCAATTGAATA
Organism: Zapus hudsonius; assembly: GCA_004024765.1. Lineage (NCBI taxonomy): Eukaryota > Metazoa > Chordata > Mammalia > Rodentia > Dipodidae > Zapus > Zapus hudsonius. The sequence goes on from PVHP010019921.1 coordinate 7,529, forward strand.
ATATAGACCAGCTCAATCTTTCATGCAGAGAATCATATGAAATTCTTTGAAATTATTCAAATTTGCTGATGAGTGCACAGAGAAGTGAAAAAACTATTGAAAAGACACAAAAATTCACATCTTACCATTTATTCATGTTGAATGGAGTAAATGAACTATTTTCTAAGGAAGTATGTTGAGTCTGAAGGTAGTAGTGATTTAAGAATGAGAAGAATATTCAGAAAGTTAATTCTATATCGAACTGGATTTATAATGATGAGCTATTTGACACAAATACACACACACACACACACACACATATATATATATATATATATATATATATATATATATATATATGTACCTAGTTTATCTGTCATCATTTACTTTGTTAACTACGATAAGTTCAAGACCATAGGTTCTCCCCTCAAGCACTCCGATACTACCTAGGTGTTAATTATCCATAGAACTCAGATCATTACCTTCCTCTGTGTTGGTTACACAAAGTTTGCTCTCAATTTGCCTTGAGGAAGCTGCAGTTACCCTCTCTCATGGGAAGAAAGAATATTCTGACTGGTCTCAGTGTGACAGAGGAAAACTTTCACTAACAAAGGCTGTCTCAGAGAGTCAACTAGAAACCAGGAACAATCCTCGAAAGGAATAAATGAAATTAATTTCATCGAAATTCATGTTACATTCATGTGAGCATTGAAAACCTGGGCTGAGAAGATGCTCTCCCTTGTTCTGTACTGTTTTATCAAAACTAATTTAACCCAAAAGAATTTTGGGAAGTCGCGAAGGTAACATGCTTCTAGGTAATACACAATGAGTCACAGAAGTTCTGAATAAAGCAACCCTATGTTTTGTCTCTACACACTACTTGGCTATTGAATAGTTCTTTAAACTTATGTAATACTAAGGTTTGGAGACTTGTTCATAATTTTTTTTAGTTATTAGACACTTTATTTGCAATTTAATAAAAGTGTTCACATCCAGATGAAACCTGTTTACCCATAGCCTCAGTTTTCCAACTGATATACTTGTACACTTGATCTTTGTATATTAGCCTCTTTAATTTCCAATCTGTTACATTTAAAACATCTTGCTTTGTGACTTTTTTTTTGGGTTTGGTTTTTATTTTTTTTTTATTTTTTATTTTTTTAAAATTTAATATTTATTGTCCATAATGAGTTACATTATTTAGTGGGCAAACCATGCGTTGTTATCCCGAATTCCCCTATTCCCCCCCTCCCCATCCCTGATCAGTTGTATATCCTCCTTCGTGGGCTGTCTGTATTAGTCCTTGTGGCAAGGGATCCTGGATATCCTAGTACTCATCCCGGTCTTCCTGGCCCAAGTGTGTTGTTACTGATGGGTGCTATGCCTCTGGACAATATTTCACACTCAATGGGTCAAGTGGTTTGGGGCTATGCCATTCCAACAGCTTGAGCCTGACCACCAATGAGTGTGGGTCTTCCTGTGTGTTATGACTCTCTGTAGTATGAAGAGGGAATTTAGAAATCTCTAGACTACATCAAAGGACCCTTCTTTGTTCATAAAAACAAAACTGCCAAAGTTCATTTTAGGAGGAAACCCAGCTTCTTGGAAACTAAAATTGTTCTGGGGTATTTGATTCTCATTTTCCTTTTATTTTTTGTGGGGGGGACGGAGGGAGGGCTGGGTCTCTATAGCCCAGACTTTCCTGAAAATCACTATGTGATCCAGACTATCCACAAATTCATAGCAATCCCTCTGCCTCCACTGAGTACTGAGATCATACGTGTTAGCCATGATACCTAGTTTGTTGCTAACATTTTTGAAAAGTATATATTCTGGGGAGAAAATAAAACAAGTTCAGACATAGAGAAATAAATCTTCTAACCTGGTAACAGTGGTCATCGTATGTATTGTTGGTCTTGTCCTAAGTAACCTTTGGAATCAACCAAGAGCAAAGTTGAATACGCAGAGGAGAGAGGAGACTAGAATATCCAGTAAAATGTGTTACTGCCACAGAAATGCCTACATCTTTCTAAGGAGGTGAATAAAAGGAAAAGTTGATATTGTACATAGGCAAGGCTTCATGTGAAACATTATTGAAATTTATTTAAAGATATTAAACTTAAGCATCAATAGCTAATACCACAGAGCAGAGGATAATGAGAAAGCATTGAGCCTCTGTGTTGGGGAATAAATAAAGTGAGCTGGGGAACATTCTGGAAAATACAGATGGCAGCAGGTGATATGAATGAATGTAAGCACCAGCACCTGAAAGGCTCAAGGCTGCTTAGACCAGAGGAATGGCAGACCCCAGAGGATGCTGTGGAGAAGGCTCACTTCTTACCTGGTCCTCAGGCAGGAAGAGGTCATCTTGCCTAAGGTTGTCTGTATTGTCTCTTCTGAGTCTTTAATGCTATAAGTAGTTTTCAGTGCTTTGGTCATTGTGTAGATATTTCAGAACTGAATGAATTTAAATAAGAGTGGAGTTTAATGCACCCCTCTACTCTGCTCCCCCAAAGGAAGCTCTCAATTCTGGAAGCTCCTTCCTGTCCTGCACAGGGACTCTGGCAACATTCTCTGCCCTCCAGAGGGTCTCATCCCTGTGCCATTCAGCAATGGTGCCCAAGCGGAACAAGAAGAAAAAGGGCTGATCCAAGAGGAGTGAACGTCTTCCCTGGGGGAGAGGCCAACTTCCCCAGAAGCAGCAATGCCAAGAGCAGGCCTTTCAACTTTACTTCTGGCCCAGATATTGATCACGTGGCTAATCTGCCTGTGAAGAAAACAGGGAAAACGGTGCAGGACTCTCTTCTTTTCCATGTTGGAAGTGAGAGGGGAGAAATGTGCTCTGAGTCACTTTGAAGGAGCCCACAGCCACCTACTGGCACTTTGATTACTGTTGAAGTAATTCAAAAGAATTTCCAGAAGTTTGAAAGACCATCTTAGCCAATCTGTATCCTATCCATTCTACAGATTGATAAATATAATATGATGACTTACTTCATGAAGAGAAAAAAGCAGAAGCGAGTCTTGAGAAAAGGAAGTGGAGCTCCATCAGATCTAAATGAAATGAGTGGAAACTGTCAGAGAAATGCAATAAAAGATTCAAGAGTGTTTCCATTGAAAGCATATTAGCATCTTTTAGGTTTAATACTTATTTATGAGTAGCACATAATACCATAGAATTGGGATAAAACTTCAGAAGGCTTTGTCAGCAGACGATCTGAAATACCAGCCCAAATTCTCCATTACTGGCTATTTTTCTTCATTAAGGTCATTTACCCACACAGGGTTTCTCCCTCACTTTCATCATCTCTAAAATGAGGGTAATAATAATTGTCCTTCACACTGTGTAGTTTTGTTACAAGGCCCAAATGAGATGTTAGCGTCAACAGTGAAACACTCGTTGGTCTTCTGCTTCTTCCTTCTCTCCCCTCCCTGTCTCCTTCTCTCCTTCTGTTTTGTATACAATATAGCCACAAATGTATACGTATTTATTCACATAAAAACTCCCCTCCAAGTCCCCTGAGCTGATAAACATCTTCAAAGAGAAATGTTCAGTGAGTTTATCTTCTGTCACTCAGTGTATTTGGGCTGTTTAAACTCAATCATATCATTAGATGCTAAGGTTTTAATAATCAAACGTATTTCTCACTTCTAAAGCTTTTATCTCTGACCCCAGGCCCTATGAAAGCCTATCAAATATAATTAACTATTATCCAGATTGTGTGAATGTTGGTATTTGTAGGTCAAAATTAGAGAAACTGGTAGTAGAGAGACACTTTTATCTTAGAAAATTATCCATGGTTTTAGTGACTTTGTGGTCATTAAAGACAAGAGGACAACCCATGCAATGAAGAAGAGGTGTTGTGAATATTTCAGTAATATCCCCCCACACCCTGTAACCTCTGCCAGCCTTTAAACTTAAATCTCATATCTGCGGACATTAGCAAATAAGGAAAATCTCAAATTGCTATTCATACATCAGATAGGAAATGTAACCCTAGAATTTGTCATCATCAGTTGTATATAATTGTAAAAAATCAAAAATGACTGAGTGCCCATTCTAGAAGTAATAAATACATAATGTATAAACTCACTATAGTTTTGAGTGCAAATTAGTCCTAGAGTATAAGGAATTTGCTAGAAACTTATATAGTGTGAATGTACAATATTTTAACTCTCTACACTCATCCCTTATCATTTTATGACTATTTTCACATATGGATAAATATAGTTTACATTAAAAATAAAATGGAACTCAAATCAACATGAACATTATGTCCATAGGCTTGTGAATTTAGCACTCCGAAATTCCTCTTCAAACTTCAGGCAAGGATCGCTCCAAGGGCTTAGATATATCTTTAGTGTTTTGATTTAGACGTCCTCCATAAACTCAATGTGTCTGAAGGCTTGATTCCCAGCTGATGGCAATTTTGCAATTGAACCTTGTTGGAGCTGTGTTGTTGGGGGCGGGTTTATGGAGGTTACAGCCAGATTCCCCTTGCCTGGGTTTGGCACACCTTCCTGCCGGTGTTAGCATTGCTGTGGTGGAGGTGATGTCCGCCCTCTGCTCATAGGATTCTCTTCCCTGCCCTGATGGAGCTTCCCTTGAGTCTATAGGCCAAAGTAAACCCATTCCTGCATCAACTGCCTTTGGTCAGGCTCTTTGTCCCAGCGATGAGAGAGCTGACTGCAATCTCATTTTGCGGTATCTCTCCAGATCATAGTATGTAATATTCACTCTTAGTGATTATGTATACATATAATTATAATAATCATATATAATTCGTAATTCTAATAATTATATATAAACAATTACCAAGAAAGTGACTGATCCCTTCTGATTAGTGTACATTTACCACATTCGCCTTCGAGCCAAGAAGGCCACTGTCTTTCTGCCATGAGTTACATTGATCTCCAATAAGACACAGAAGGAAGAATGCTTGAATGTCAGTGAGCAAAGCCCAGCCTTCCCCACAGGGAGAGAAATGTTTTATTCCTGCATGTGGACATATTTACTGTCTGGATTTTAGCTCCTCGCACAAATAATAAAGAGAGTTATTATACTCTAAGCATGAAAAATTTTGACTTATGAAGTATTAGGTAAAATCACAAAGCAGTTCTACTTAGAGAGCTCCAAAAATCAAAACCCCATGGTGGCCTGTGACTCAAGCTGGGAAACAGCAGCTGCAAATGGAAAAGTCTGTTTCCTTCAGCCATGGACACTGGGCACATCTTGCAGGGTTCCTGATCTTGCTTACTAACTTTATGCGACAACAAATGACATTCGTTGTCCTCAGGGCAGAAATATGCTTAATGGGTCTCAAAAGTTGTGGTGGAAAGGCGACTGTCCAGGCTAGATGCTCCTCGAATACATTATTGGATTCTTTCAGCCTCCCGGCAGATCTTAAGTTCATTATCCTGAGATATTTTCTCCAGCTATAGATTTCTTGCTTGTGTTTGCAGATGGAGTATTGATCGTTGATCATGAATTGTTACGTTCGTGGAAAACACCCCTTCACGTGTGGGAGAGCAAGGATACCCACTGTGGGTCTTTTGGGTTCATTTGATTGTGTTCTTTCTTTTTTTTTAAATATTTATATTTATTCATTTTCAAGGAGAGAGAAAGAGAGAGAGAGAGAGAGAGAGAGAGAGAGCACGCACCAGGGCCACCACCCTGTGGGTCTGGCTTAATGTGGGTCCTGGGGAATTGAACCCAGGGCCTTAGGCACTGGAGGCAAGTGCCTTAACCTCTGAGCCATCTCTCCAGCCCAGATTTGTGTTCTTTCTTATGTGTCCTCTTGGGCTCCATCTCTGTGGCTCAGTTTAGTCAGCTGGATGATGCCTTTCAGAAAATCATCTATGTTCTGGACCCTGGTCAAAAACCAGTACCATCTGGGAAGTACCCACTAAAACCTGATTTAACCAAACATTTTCACACATTTGACTTCCTATTTTTATTGATGTGCTCAGAGGACTGTATCATCAGGTATGTCTTGAGGCAATGTTGGGGGCGTCCTACACGCCTAGGAAGTCTGCTTGGGATGGTTTTTCAAAAGTCCTTCTTAATAATCATGTTTCCATATCTACAAAAGTCGGTTGTTACTTTAATGACCTCAAGGAAAAATAGTTTCCTTGGCTCAGAAGTCAAGCCTAACTTGTTTTGATTGATTCCATTTTTAATATTAAATACATACAACTAATATTCTCATATTTATATTGTGCTGTTTTCTGGAATGATCATACCTAACGTGTACTTTTTCTTTCTTCCATTTTTCTTATTTTCCTATCAAAGGACATCTTAATAACAAAAAGTGTACAAGAAAATGCAGAAAATAGCGCAATAAATTTATACTTAGAGACATAAAAATAAGTAAAAATTAAGCTCACATAATACTTGTAATCCACCAATAAACTATTGCTGGAGTTTATACAGACATTCTATGCTATCTCCCTTATTTATCCTTTTGCCCTTTCATGTTGGATCATTTATGACAAACCACCTAAATTTCTCCTTCAACTTCCCATTCTGTGTCAGTATATCTAGCCTCATCTGCATGCTGACATACTCAGAACAAGTATGACCCCTTTTTGGGCTGTAAGCTGAAAGAATTTTTAGCTTTCAGCAAGAAGTTGTCACAGGTACAAATTCAGTTTAACCCCTGTGCTTACGAAAGGATGGATGTCTTGTCTTGGAGAATTGATCCGAGGAAGAAGGATATCAGGAAATCCCAGAGATTCGTAAGTGGACTCACCCACATTATATTTTCAGGGCATGAAATGTCTATTTTCTGTTACTCCATCCCAGGACCCACAAAGTTCTTATCTCACAGTGACCTTGAGCCCTTTTCAAAGGAGTCTTTGGAGCTGCCAGCTTCCTAGATTGGAGCTACATGTATTGAGACATAACCCTGACCCTCTTCTAGCTGGGTTGCTCCTTGTAACCTCACTGGATCAAGTGCCAAGCATCCTAAGCCTCTGCAACCCAGAGTGAGCAAATAATGATATGCCAAATTGCTTTTTAACTGCCCTGTTCTTGGTGCTCTCTGTTATACTGGTTTTTTTTTTTCACTAATTCTCAAAGTATATTTTATTCTTTATGTACTTTGTGATGTGCATGCACTGGAATTTTGTGGCTAGCAAGGTCTTTGGAGGCTGGGGGAGAATAATAATTCTTTTCATCGATTGGACACTAGGGATGCCTGTTTGCCTCACTGAACTTGGACCAAGGAGCAGTTTCATGAAAGGATGCTGTTGTCCCTGGTCCCTAAATCTATGCTTTGTGGTCATTAATTAAAAATACTTTACTCCTATGCCTGTAGTAACCCTTCCTCTCTGTGTGCATGTGTTTGTTTGTGTGTACATGTGTATGATGAACATGGGCAGGGGGCATGCATCCGTGTCTGTGTGCATGTCAATATATGTGTGGGCCTCTGTGTGCTGGGGTGTGTGTGTGTTTATGTGTGTATATGTGTGTATATGTGTGTATGTATGTGTGCATGTGTGTATATGTATGTGTGTATATGTGTGCATGTATGCATGTATGTGTATATGTATGTGTGTATGAGTGTATGTGTGTATATGTGTGTATGTGTATATATGTGTGTATGTATATGTGTGTATGTATGTGTGTGTATATGTGAGTGTGTGTATGAGTGTGTGTGTATATGTGTGTATGTGTGTGTATGTGAGTGTGTGCGTATGAGTGTGTGTGTGTATGTGTGTGTATGTGTGTATGTATGTGTGTATGTGTGTATATGTGAGTATGTGTGTATATGTCTGCATGTATGTATGTATGTGTATATGTATGTGTGTATGAGTGTATGTGTGTATATGTGTGTATGTATGTGTGTGTATATGTGAGTGTGTGTGTATGAGTGTGTGTGTATATGTGTGTATGTGTATATATGTGTGTATGTATGTGTGTGTATATGTGAGTGTGTGTGTATGTGTGTATATGTGTGTATGTGTATATATGTGTGTATGTATGTGTGTATATGTGAGTGTGTGTGTATGAGTGTGTGTGTTTGTGTGTGTGCATGCGCGTGGAGGCCAGAGGTCAATATGCTGCATCTCTGCATGCTGTTTCATGAGGTAGGGCCTCTTATTAAACCCCAACTCACCAGTTCTGCTAAACTCGCCAGCCCAGCCCCGGGATCCTCTTGCTTTTACCTCCCAGAACTGAGGCTAGAGGTGTGCACAGCTGCACTGGCTCTACCTGAGTGCCTGGGCCTGGACTCTGCTCCTCTTGCTGGCCCAGCAGGTACTTTTCTGACGGAGCCAGCTCGTCAGTTTTGAGTCGTCGTTTCTACATATAGCAATTGTACGTAGATACTCACAAACTTATTTTAATGAGAATATCTTTGATTGATCTTAGGATGTTTTTGACTCCAAGTAGATTATATCACCATTGTGTGCTTCAAATTTCTAGATAGCTGAAATCATTTGTGTCTAAAAAGTTTTCATAGTTGTTAAGCTATTACATGTTTCTACAAAGTCTATTAAGTATATATAACTTTGACTTCCGACTTGATAAGGAATGAATTCACGGAGGGCTGTGGCTATGGTCATACACTTTCCCAGCATGCACTGGTCCCCAGCACTTAAGGAAAAACAGGAGCAGAAAACCTTGCACTTATATTTTGGCTTTTTTACTCTAATATTATATTTCCATCACTTTAGCATTTCAGTTTATGGTCCCTAAAACTTTGTGCACATCGATACAAATAATGTACTTCAAGCTTCATCCTAAATTCGGCTGTATAAAACAGGATATTTATGTGGGGAGTACTTAGAATGAGCTTATGCATTAGACTTTTCATTTTATATGTGTGTGGTGAGCCTATGGATTAATCATTTAGCAGGCAATTCAAATGTTTTTAGTGAGAAGCCCAATTTATAAATTTGTGAATGTGGTTTCTTAGTATTTACAACATCTTGTCCATAATTGTAGCATTTCTCTGCTGATTTTTTTTCTTGTCTTGTCTTCAATATTGTATCCATACATATTGCTTGAATCAGCGCTGACTATGTCCTGATTGTGGGACCCAGCCTGGCTGCATATCTGAGAGCTAAGTTTTAATATGCATCCAGATGAGAGCCTGAATGGTAGCTCCTGCCTTTGTTCCTAGCACACCTGTGTCCCCCAGGAGGCAGGGGGATGGCTGACAGACCCAAATCCTGTTTACAAGTGCTGATAGGTTTTACTCCTGCTGGCTGTGTTCCTGTTTGCTGAGCCCCCTTTGTGTAAGAGAGAAGGCAATGCAACCCATCCCTAGATTGTATATAAGGTTGGATGCTGAAATAAAGTTTTGAGATCTGCTTGGACACTTCTCCCGGCTGTGTGTGATTGTCCAGCCGCCGAGCTCACCATTCCTCGATGGAGTCGGGTCTCCTGCTGGCCAGAGAGATGGGCTCGTTTAGCAGGGGGCCAGGGACCCGTGCGGTAACCGAAGTCTGGAGAAGTACCTGACACTGATATCTTGGTACTTTCATGAAGTGAGACAGGTTGTGGTGGCACATGCTGGTAGGATATTGCTGGAAGATAAATAAAAAGGAGGAAAACATTATAATAACAAGACAGATGTGGTGGCACACACCTTTAATACCAGCACTCTGGAGGTAATGGTAGGAGGATTGCAGTGATTTCATTGCCAGCCTGAAACTACATAGTGAATTCCAGGATTCCAGGTTAGCCTGAGATAGAGACCCAGACTTGAAAAAACAAAACAAAACAAACAAACAAACAAACAAAGTGTTGGGGGGTGAGGAATGATATTTGATGCCATTGAAACCAATTATCTTAACAAGTCAAGGGAGGGTAGTAGCAATGGAATGTCTGTGTGAAAATCCACAGAAGACTCTCTTCTGTGAGAACACATACTATTCCATAATAATAGCCATAAAAGTTCAACAACTTTCACAGAATTAATTTGCGGTGGGAGTTCAAGTCATGATCAGAAGCAGATTTGGGTCCAGTTATAGTATTAAGAGTTTTTTTTTTTAAGAAAAGCATATTTTTAATTTTGACAGAGAGAGAGAAAGGGAAAGAAAGGGGAGGAGAAAGAGAGATCTTGTGCCCAGGACTTTTGTTGGCATGTTTATCTGAAAGCCTCTCTGTGATTTTCCTCTCTTCTCCTATCCCTGGAAACCTTAGCAGCCTTGCTCGTTTGATTTTCCTCTAAATCATGTTGAAAACATGTCTATCTAAAACCCATCTTTACCTTGGAACTAGCATTCTGAACTCCACTTAGGGCATTGTCCTACCAAGCCTTAAATGTTTTCAGAGTTAGAGAATTGTAGCTTTTTCATTTTCTATACCATCCGTTGTTAATACTATCTTAAAATAGGAACTTAATAAATACCAGGTAGATTTTGTAATGGATCACAACCTTTAAGACTTACTGTTACTCTGTGAAAATAAAATGTTTTACCTTTTCCTTATAGTATTTAACTACATAAATATCAGGTACCAGGTTTGTGGTTTACTTTTAAGATTTCCATGTGGCTCTCTCAGAAGACATTAATTATAGGAAATTATTAACTCATTGAAGGTTTGACATAATAATATATTTCACTTTTTCATTAAACTGATGTCTAACTGATCATATTGAAGTGTGGATGTTTAGCATTCACAATTAATATATATTCAAATTAGTAACTTATTATTTGTAGTCAGCCACATGCGGCTGGGATGAATCTTCAAACCAGGCAGAGTTTTGGGGAGGAAAGTATTTATTGAAACTATATAGATTGAGGGGAAGTTCCTTAACAGCAAAAGAGGCTGGTCCTCGTTCACAGGTCTGAGCAGAGAGAGAAACCCATCACCACACCACACACACAGGACAGCAAATAGACAGGAGGGCCAAAGAGAGTTTCTTCCCCTTGATATAGCCTTAGGGTGGGGTCTTGCAACCCTTCCCCAGACTTAATGGCTTCCTGAGTCTCTGGAATTTCCTTCCTGCATGGCCCACACAGGAAAGGATGTTTACTTCCAGCTTCTTTGAGCTTCTTTACATCCTGCCCCTGGCTGAGAGGCTGCCTTCCTGTGAACATCCTCAGAGACCCACCCAAGATAATTAAAAAGATCCAAGTTGACAACAAAACCGAACCATCACATTATTCATGATAATTATGTGGACAAGATACAAAATTGTGATCCTTTCATATTTAAGGTCATAAGATATATTAGGTAGCACTTTTATGTTTAATTATTTTTATTTTTATGAGACAAGACCTCAGTATGTATCTCAGGATAGCCTTAAATTCATATCAGTCTACCTGCCTCGCCTTTCCAGATGTCGGGATTGAATCTATTTACCACCACATCTAACAGTACTTAGAGCTCACCATTCAACTTCTCTTCATTTTTAATTTTATAGATACTTTCCTAGGCTAAACTTTTATAGAAAGATATCAGATTGTATTTTCTATCACTTGAAGAATATTTCCCAACAAAATCAGCTACTTAAATGTACTCTTTCAATATCATCAAAGTTTCTCTTCTAGTTGTTTTGAGAGGTGATACAAATTAATACAATAGGAAATAAAGCAATATTTTTTTCTGACAAATTGGACAGCTTTCTTACTTCTGAGTTTATCATCTTAAGGAATGTTCATTATTTAGCTTTATTAAGGAATACTATCCTGTTATTCCTGTGACATTCCCTTGATTCACTTCAGAAGGATGAAGAGATAAGTCACAGCAAGAAGGAAACTCTGGTTCTAGTGTTGCTTTGACCATTCACACACATGGTGTTGTTTAATATTCAACATCTCAAAATAGAACAAAGAGATTCTCTCATTACATACTTGCTGGGAAATTATAAACATAGGTTTTATTTTATTTATTTATTTTTTGACATTCACACACACGATGTTATTTAATATTCAACATCTCAAAATAGAACAAAGAGATTCTCTCACTACATACTTGCTGGGAAATTATTGACATAGGTTTTATTTTATTTGTTTATTTTTATTTATATTTTTGACATTCACACACATGATGTTATTTAATATTCAACATCTCAAAATAGAACAAAGAGATTCTCTCATTACATACTTGCTGGGAAATTATTAACATAGGTTTTATTTTTTGAGAAACTACTAGTATAATTTGAGAACTAGTATGTATTAATTTTTAAATGATTTTTAACTTTTATTTCTATTTTCCTACCCTCAGAAGTTATTGAAATTAAGCAGGATATCAGGACTACTTTCTCTATTTTGTATGACATTCTCAATGTCACAGGCTTATGTAAGTTGCTGATTAGCATACTATATTTCCCTATTAATGGGTGATGGTATGTTAAATATGCAGGTTTACTATGTGATAGTAATTAAATCATTTGTTCTATTTTTTTCATTGCAAATAGGCTAACTATCTAATAAAAGCAGCATGCTCCATTGAGAGGATTCCTAGACCTGTTTTTTAACCTTAATTGACTACATTAAATTACTCTTCATTTTGACTTCACAGTTGTCAAAAAAGCAACTTTAAAATTATAAATAACATTAATAGTATCCAAATCCTAGAGCTTTCAGAATTTTTATGAGGTATAAAATAGACAGGTGTTTTTTTGTTGTTGTTGTAATCTGGCTTTGTTTTCCTGTACTTCCCTAGGCTGGTCAAATTTAGCAAACCTCTACCTATCTCTACTGCCTCTCTGGACAAGCTCTCCTTAAGTGTGTTGTGATTTTGGGTGAGAACTCAAAATAGACTAATTAATAAACATAATCCAATATGTGGAACATATCCTCCTGGCAGTAACTTAATTAAAAAAAAAGAATACCATGATTTTCTAGCCATCCAGAGTGACAAGCCTCAAAGCTTGTGGGCATCTGAGGCTGGCATATAGCCTAACATATCCTAAGGTACAATGGTACCCCTGCTACAACAGTATTAGACACAAGAAAGGCAGAGAAGGGTTCTCTGCAGGGTCAAGCTTAAGATCAAGTAACTGGTACCTTATGCCAACCTGGTACCTGGAACCTTTGGCTGTAAGACACATTGCATTTACTTTTGACTTGTAAGCCAGTTTAAAATATTTCTGTCATTTTCAACAATGATGGTTATAGTAAAGAAAAATAAGTTTATAGCACATAAAAAGTTAGCCTTTATCAGAAATTATTCATATGCTTAGTTCATAGCTATATGTCATCACCAAATTTAAAAATTGATATTCTATTGGTAATTATATAAGCATGTATTATATATATATATTTATATTATATTTATATAACATAAAATACATATTAATTTTAATTAATATTAAATTAAATTAATATTAATATTAATGTATCTTATTCATTTTTATGTTTGACTTACATGATATGTTTATATGCATGTGTCTGTGTGTGGGACCATGCGTCTCTCTGCCACTGAACACATGTGGAGGTCAGGGGATAACTCAAGTGTTTGTCCTCAGCTTCTGCCTTCCTGAGACATGGTCTCCTACAGTCCATGCTGAGTGACCAGGCTAGCTGGTCTTTGAGTTTCTGGGTTTCCACTGTCCTCACCTCCTATCAGTCTGAAGGAGCTCTGTAAGTTGAGAAGTGTTTTAGTGTCTGGTTTTCATGAGTTCTTAGAATTTAAACTCAGGCCCCCTAACTTGTGTCATGAGTATTTAACCCTCTGAGCATATTCCCAGTCACTAGAAATGTTTTGAGAACTTTTCATAGAGAAACTGCTACTCTGAACAGCTTACAAATGATCATCTCTTGTGTCGCTTAAATTAGTATAACACTGCTATATACATTAAGATGTGTTGGATCATGTTATTTTGTGTTTTAAGCACTATTTTTTAAAATATTTTGCCTACTATGTTCAGTTTGTCACCATTCATATCAAAAGTCAAGATCAAAAATTACTTTGCGAATGCTATTGTCCAATAGTCAATAATATGGATGGGATTTCAATAGCAGCAAATCTCTCAGTCTCATTCTTATTGGGTCTTTAATGAATGATCATCATTTATCTTAACATTCAATCCCTATCTATGCTAGAAATTCCATTCCAAGAAGTCACCCTGGGAACCCATTGTGTATGTGTTAGCAAAATTTTGTTGAAATGGGATTCTTTTCAAAGATTATTACAGGTTTCATAACATGTCGTGACTCTTGTAGATTTGTTGAAGAAACAGAAAGGACCAAGTGCAATCTTAAAAAGAATCTGTTTCTCTGCCCTTCATACAATTTACTGACATGGATTTTCCAATAAAGATGCTGAAACAGTCTGTCCGTAGTGAAAGTTTATATGCTACAAAATTTAAGTGCAATAATTTACTTTTAATTGTGGATCTGAAAGGTTAAATTTAAATACGAATTTTAACCAGCCACTATGAAATCATGGGGATGATCTTGCCGGGAAGGTCAGTTGTACCCTGGGCTGTAAATTTCAACGTTCGACATTAATTCAAATGAGTCGAGGTGAGGGTAGATTTCTCCTGAGTAATGGATGCCATAGGTCTTAGTTCAGCATTGCGGGGAAATTTCGTTCCTCCGGCTGCATGGTCTCATATCACCTGATTTATATACCTCCTTTTGGGCTTCATTTGTGGCTTAAAATACTCTAGGTCAGTTCATAAATGTTCTTCTGACTTTTGGCATGCTTTCAATCTGTGTGTGTATAAATATAAAAAGCTTGTCATGCATGAAGCACTTTTTCATTCTTTTCCTAACACCGGGCAAAGAACTTTTCTGGGACATGCTGTAACAGAGAAGGTGGGCTAATAAATATTATTTCCATTAACATTTGAAAGTGGAAAAACTCATCTTTATCTCCGAGATACAGGATATCGGCTAGATCGACATGTATCACACCAGTAAATGTGCTTCTAGGAAGAGATGAAACGTAACAGACAAGGGAGGTGTAGTTGGTGAAGAAAGAAAATTTAGTTTGGCTTTTCGAAAAGTGCACATGAGGAAAGAATGATTACTACCTCTGAGGGACCAAGAGAGAAGTATTTGGAATAAGAAATCCGGTCTCCAGCCTTGAAAGGCGTCCCAGAAGCAAGATGAAAAATAAAGGGGAGCCGAAGGATGGAGAGGAGGAAGGGGACTGGAAGAGGGACCAATGGCCAGTGGAGGAGAAGAGAGGATGGAAAGAAGGACAACACACCCACATGCACACCATGTACAGGTGCACGCACACAGACACACACTCACACACACATGTGTAGGAGCACACCCACATGCACACTCACACATGTGTGTGCACATACACACATGCACACATGCACACATGCACAGGTGCACACACACAAATGCACAGGTGCACACACTCACACATGTGCACACACACGCTCACACACACATGCACACGTGCACAGGTACACACATGCACAGGTGCACACACACAGACACACTCACACACACACATGCACAGATGCACACACATGTATACTCACACATGTGTGCATGCACACACATATTCACACCATGTACACATGCACAGGTGCACACACACTCTCACTCACACACAAATGCACAGGTGCACACACATGCTCACACACACATGCACACCATGCACATGTGCACACATGCACAGGTACACACACTAACACACATGTGCACATACACACTCACACACACTCACACACACCTGCACAGGACCACACATTTATTTGAAACTATATATCAAAGTCTGGAAATTAGCACCTTTCTCTTCTAGAGTGTTTACATCTTAGGTAGCTACACAGAAAATATTTTCATTTCTAAAGTAAATGTAAAAATTTTATATTCACATACCATTTGAAATTATAAAAATAAGAATATTCATATCTCACCCTTCATAAACTTTATACCATTTAACATGCACTTTTCTGTTTATCTCAACTATGTAAATGTATATCTTACATATATGCAGATTTTCTTCAATAATTATACAATTTTCAATTTGTATGATATTTTATTTATCAGTCATAGGCCATATGAGTGTGATTTTTTTTACTGTGAACCAAGAAATTCTAATTTAATGCTATATATAGAAGTCATGTCGACAGAACCCCTGTAACTTAGCTGGTACAAAACACCTTTCTTATAAAGCAAGTAGACACACCTGTCAGATGAGAACAATTTAGTAGGATACCCAGCTGATTGGGGACAGGGAAGAGGAAAGGGAACTGGGGACACCAACACATTATTTGCTCATTCATTGTATGTAAATATGGATAATAAAGATATATTTTATAAAAAAGAGTTAATAAGTAATGGTGATACGATTTTTACCTCAAGAAGCCATTTGTGACGGTTAAGTTTTGTTGTCAACTTAGATCATTTTAATCAACTTGAGTGGGTCTCTGAGGATGTTCACAGGAAGGCAGCCTCTCAGCAAGGGGCAGGATGTAAAGAAGCTCAAAGGAGCTGGAAGTAAACATCCTTTCCTGGGTGGATCATGCAGGAAGAAAATTCCAGAGACTCAGGAAGCCATTAAGTCTGGGGAAGGGTGGCAAGACCACAGCCTAAGACTATATAAAGGGGAAGAAATTCTTCTTTGCCCTTTTGCCTGTTTTCTATTGTGTGTGTGGTGTTGGTGATGGGTTTTTCTCTCTGCTCGGACCTGTGAACGAGGACCAGCCTCTTTCTCTGTTACGGAACTTCCCCTCAATCTGTAGTTTCAATAAATACTTTCCTCCCCCGAATTGTGCCCCAAATTGTGATGCAATTTAAGGCGGGTGTGTTGGTGCATGCCTTTAATCCCAGCACTAGGGAGGCAGAGGTAGGAGGATTGCTGTGAGTTCAAAGCCACCCTGAGACTACATAGTGAATTCCAGGTCAGCCTGGACTAGACCCTACCTCCAAAAAAAAAAGCAATTTAGCCTTTGAACAATAAGCATGTGATCCTGTTTCTAAAAAAATAAATAAATAAAATCCAAACTAACAACAAAACATTTTTAATTTATTATATTTACACCTAAACTTAACCTGGTAATAAAATTTGTAAATAAGATAACACTAGTTAATAATTGTGATTATAATCTCAAAAGGTAGTTTAGAAAAAATTACCTAAGTCATAATTTAAAACTGTCCAATCTCTGAGCAAAGACTTACAAGCATTTCTAGTTAATGTGTGTGTGTGTGTGTGTGTGTGTGTGTGTGTGTGTGTGTGTGTGTGTGTGTGTATTCTGAGAAGGAAAAGTAAATAAAACTTTAATTTGAACTATTCTTCCAATTTTATTTTGTCAAAGTATGCCCATACAAATTTTCCTACCAATATTGACTAATTGTTTTCTAAATATTTATTGTTAAATAAATTTAGGTACTGTTTTTACCTCAAGTACAATGAGGGGTTCTAGACATTGGTCTCTGTCTCTAACTGTGGCAAATACATTCTCATATAGCTCATATTTAGCAAGAAGACCTGAGCTTATGTGTGAAGAAAAATACCTCTGCATTCACTAAAAAGTCCAACTGTGACCTCCCCGATACTGCTAATAAAACTGAATTTGATGTCTACAAAAGACATATTTTTAAAAATATATTACAGAGTATAAAGACTATAGATATTTTGCTGGAAGAACAAGCTTTTCTCCTAAGGTGGAAACAGCACATTTATGAGCTTCCCTTTGCTCAGCGAATTCTTTGGGGATAATTCCCATGTCCGTTTATTTATTTTTTTCCTTTTGAACAGCTTAAAATTTTAATCTACACAATTAGCTGTGTATCCTCCTAAATTGTTCTGATCTGACGGGTGTGTCTACCTGTTTTATAAGACAGGGGTTTTGTATCAACTAAGATACAGGGGCTCTGTCAACATTACGTCTATAAATAGCATTTAGCTATGACTCATTCATTTTCTGGCTTAAAATGTACTTTTTTCATTTCTTACTAAGATAAGCTTTTCAAACATCTAAATAATGATGATGCCAGGTCTCATTTAAATTAATTAGAAATGGAAAATATTAATGATGTAATATATTATTTAATTTCTTTAAAGCCTAATTGAGTGAAAGTTACTGTGGAAGTGAAAAGCTTTCTCTGTGAAAACTGAGGGCTTTTGAAGGAAATATCAAGCAGGTCAAGTTCTCGTGGGAGAAAATGTCTACCAGCCACAGTTTCCATAAAGCAGAAAACAGCCTGCTTCTTTTGGGATGATCCTGAACCCCCAACTCAATAGTTTATCACTCAGAATAAGAGGCAAACTTCTAATGGGGTCTAAAGGCTGCTGTTTTAGGTTTCTTCTTGGTCAGTTACTTATTTTATTTTCATCCACCCTCACCCTTGATCACTCCTCTAATTCTTTTGTTACGTTTACTTTTTCTTTGGGCTTGTAAAGCCTCTGTCTAGCTAAAAGTGAGTATAATTCAGAGAGTAACAGGTGATTTTCTTATCTCCTATATAAACTAAGCAATAAATATGCAGGCACTCATTTTTCCATTTACATTCCTTAGAAATTATCTCATTAGCTACTTATCCTAAAAAGCACCGAATCTACTAGTTATGGGATTTACTTTAAAAATGTCTTTGATTAATTGAGAGGCTTAACAAGAAGAAACATTTTTTTTGTTGCTGCTATTTTTCACAACCTGTAAAGACTCCTGAGGATGAAATGTAGAGATTTCATGGCTCAGTAAGTCAACGCTATGTGTGATTTCCTCCAAATTCTGCTAGGACTTCAGATGAGTAGCTTTAATTTATCAGCCTGCCAATGTTTCCAGCAGGTCTCTGGAGCTTGCAGAACCACACGAGAGGAAGTTACTCTCTGACATCTACTCCAGTTTTCTTATTAAATATGACCTTGTTTATTTTAGCTTGTCTAAGGATTTCTCCAAAGAGAGAAGATGGGGCTGAATTGGTTATAATTTTGTTTGAAGTACTCTATTTTTCTTCCTGTATCTTCCTTTGGACTTAAATCTTTAAAGAATCTTTGAGATGCTAGTGGTTTTAGAAAAAATTAGCTCATTAAATAACTGAAGCACATAGTTATAAATAAAATTCCCCTTAAAACTTTAAGTCATAGTCTGACTCCCCAGTTGTAACTTGTGTATTTTGCTTGCTTCCCTTGCTTTTGATTTGTCATATAGCGAACTCAATTTGGTTCCATCACAGATCAAGCTAATTATTTTATATGCTAGAAAGAACATCTCCTACAGTATTCATTTTCTTTTATAGAAAATCTTTCATTCCTTAGGAATTCATAGCATCTGACCATCTAGAGCAAGGAGTATTTTTTATCATCACAATTGCAGGAGGCTTTGTTTTGGTTTTAATATATTCTCCTTGAAATGAAAAGCATATCTTTAAAATATGAAACTGGAAACAAACTGTTATTTTGGATAACTGAAAAAAAAAACCCAACAAGTGTGGCCTCTTGCACAAAGTCATAAAGCTATTTGGGAGTAGGTATGAGTTTCAGTCTGAGCCTTCACCGTTCCCAGAGGCTATTCATCATTAGATTTACATAAATATATTCGTGTTGTCATAAATCACAATTAATACTTTACTACTGTTATTCTTTTTTTCTTCTATAGTTGCTATGAGTCTAAAACTCCAAATATGAAATTTGTTAAGACCATCTTTACGCTTCATTATGTATTATGCTTTCAGTGTGATCACACTGTGAAAAAAAGACATGGACAACTCAAACCCTATAGTTTGATCCAATTTCCATACATACTCCCCAAAAAGGTATGAAAATAATTTCTTATATACATGCTGAATCTTTCTGGAGAACACAGAGCAAGTTCCCAAACAGGTCAGCAAGGAGCACGTAGAAACTGGGCTGAGACAGACTTCCTGACCCGTGTGGGTTCTGGATTTCCTAGTTTGAACTTTACATAAGGTCCAAAGGAGGGGACCCCCAATATTCCCATCTGTTTGCTGAGATAGGAAACAGGGGCCCAATGAATGAGTCTATTACATATAAAGAACTATAATTATTATAGTTCAGTTAGATGATATAATCATCTCAAGCCCTATAATACATATTTTAATTACCAAACATGAGACTATAAAGTAATTTAAAGGCTACCAAGGATGGAACTCAATTATTGTTTAATGTTTGCTGATGACAAAATAATTTTTATTGCTTTGTTAATTCTAACAAGATATAATGCTAAGTTTCCTGATGGTTCTTATATCTGTGATCAAACATAAAACTGCTACTTATAACTAACATGTTAGCTGGATATGGTGGCAAACTTCTGTAATCCTTGTATTTGCAAGGCCAAGGCAGGCAGGTTCCTTAAATTCAAGGCCAACTTGGGTTACTAGGAGATCTTGTCTTAAAAGAAATAAAACAAAATAAAAATGAAAATATAAAAATAAAATTTTGCTCCTGGTGTATAAGCCCAAAATCCTTACTAAGTTGCAGATACATAGTTGTCTACTCATAAACATGCTAACCTGATATCACTTACGTATCTGAAATATCAGAGCTGAGCACTTTATGGATTCTATTAGCGGCCTGGTCATCAAATGTTACATCCTAGGGATGGTTATTATAAAGTTAGAAGAGCACAGACAGAAAGGGCAACTCTACTCTGGGTTAATCACTGAGACCACACATTTATTGAGGTCTGTCAAATGTAATTGTCCAATGGTTTGTCCTAATACTCCCTCTAATTAAATAAGTTACCAGCTGTAAACCAATGCTAACCAAATCTGTGAGAAGGACCTGCCTCTCTGGGTGAGCCAGGGACAGAGCAAGAGCACGATGGGAAGGAACCAGTCAAAGCTCATGTGCTTTTAGAGGCCTTGACATGGTTTTCAGCTTGTATTCTGTTTGAACTTTTTGTTGACTTTTTGTTTATGCATCTAAACAATATACTATGGTCATAACTCCTTCTTCCACTCTTCTCTGTCCCCTTCTCCTATACCCCCTCCATTAAATCCTTTTTTCCCCAGAGTCTCTCTCTCCTATTTTGATGTCACCGTTGTCTCTCCTTTTATTAACAATATGTGTCCACTGCAGGGTATGTAGTATAGGTGCTGCATAATTTTTAATTCAAATTTTATGGGAGATAGTTTTGAGGTAGGATCTCACTTTATTTCAGGTAGACATGGAACTCGCTCTGTAATGCATGCTTGCTGAGAACTCGCAGCATTCCCCCTGCCTCAGACTCCAGAGTGTTGGGATTTAAGGCGTGTTACCATGTCGAGCCTGACAGTGGAATCTTAAGTAATGTGTTGGTCATATACTAAAGGGGACCATAGCAGACACAATGGAACATGAGGACAGGTTAATGCAGCAATCTCAATGAGCAATGATGGTGGCCAGACATGAGGTCAGCACTGCACCTGATAAGAGGCGGGAAGATTTGAAAAAAAAAGTGAAGAAAGAGACAAAAATTTATATCAGTACTTATAAAAATATGTTCATTTCTAATAGACACATAGAACTTACTCTTACTTATGGAATCCACTGTAACAAGTAAGTGCATGTATACCATGAGCAGTGGGCAGGCACATGAGGGTAAATGGCTTATCTGTCACCTCAGACACTCATTTCTTGTGGTGGGGACATTAAAAATCTGTCGTAGCTATCTTAAGTATTCATGCAACTATAGGACCCCGTAGTTACTCTAGTATATTATAAGTATTATAAGTTAATTCTATTTAACTGAACTCATCTATCTATTTTATCTCTCATCTATCAATTGAACAAAATCTCTCCACCACCCCAGAACACACCAAACCCGTTATTCTATTTTGTTCTTCTTGGAGCTCAACTTTTTAAGCTTCTACATATAATTAAGAATACACCCTTCCTAGCCTCTAGTGATGATTAATATCATTCTTACTATAGAATATTTTAGTTTCCACATAAGAATCGGAACAGATGGTGTTTCTCTATATATCTGGCTTATTTCACCTAACATAATGGTCTCTCGTTATATTCATTTTTCTGCGACTGAAAGGATCACAATCTATTGCTTGCGGTGGAATGATATCCCATTATCTCCGTCTACGTTTTCTCTTCCTAGTGATTCATCAAGAGGCATGCAGACTGATTCCAATCTTGGTATTGTCCAGGCTGTGATAAACATAGCAACCAGGGATCTCTTAGATGCAGTCATCTCTTTTCCCTTGGGTCATACACCCCTAAGAGAGATATGTGGGGACTTATTTTTTAATATTTTATTTATTCATTTTCAAGCAGAGAGATACACAGAGAGAGAGAGAGAGAGAGAGAGAGCACCAGGGCCACCACCTTGTGGGTCTGGCTTATGTGGGTCCTGGGGAATTGGACCCAGGGCCTTAGGCACTGGAGGCAAGGGCCTTATCTGCTGAGCCATCTCTCCAGCCCTGTGGGGATTTCTTATAGAGTGAAAGTAATAATCAAAAGAAGAGGGTTCCATGGGAGTTATCAACTGTGTCAAAGTCAATGGACACTTTAAGTAAGAGGAGGACAGAGAACTTAACTTGGGCTTTGATTTGAACACCTTGACCCTAGACGTGGCTCTTCTCTGTTACTGCATCTTGCTAACAGGAAGCATCACTCTGGTGTCTCCTGTGACTGACTGTCAAGGTCACACCGGCAAGAGATGAAGAAGCATCTGGCAAATACAGCACGCAGACTTTCCTCGTGAGGGCGACAGGATTTTACCATTTCCTCTTTACCCTAAAGTGTCTGCAGGATTGATGGCTGAAAGATGGCCCCAATCCAAGTAGCCAATGACATTAGAAGATGAGCAACGGCTCCATAGCAATTTTGAAGTGTGTTCTGGGCTCCTCCCAGACAGCATGACCTCTGCCAGGATGGCTCTGGAAGGCAAATGCCTACCGTCTTAACCTCATTATAGAAAGTGGATGAGAATAACAGGAAAGTGCCAGAACAGTATTTATCATTGAAATTTACATGTCTGCCGGCTTTAATATACATGGAAACTGGGCTGGAGAGATGGCTCAGCGGTTAAGGCACTTGTCTCCAGTGCCTGAGGCCCCCGGTTCAATTCCCCAGGACCCACATAGGCCAGATCCACAAGGTAGTGGCCTTGGTGCACTCTCTCTCTCTCTGTCTCTCTCTCTCTCTCTCTCTCTCTCTCTCTCTCTCATCATCTATCTCCTCTATCTACTTAAACATGAATAAATAAAATATATAAATATATATATATACATGGAACCATTTTCATAGCCATATTCTTCTATATTAATTTGTTAACAATAAATCCATAAAACTATACAATAATCTGCACTCCTGTATTTCCTTCTGTTTATTTTGTCAGTCCTTTTCTATTTGACTTAAAATTGAAAAGAAGCCATTTGCTTTCCTTTGTCATTCACGTTAGGAGACAATGTATCTACTAGACTTCAAACTTTGAGAGTAAATCTGAACCCAGTCTTGAGAAACCAGACTTCCTGCTGGGTCACATTGAGCCCTAGTTTCTGTGATGATAAAAAACTAAGTCTTACCGAACGAAGCAGGATGAGTCTTCTCCCGATGGCCCTTCACTTCTTTGCTTAGTACCTAGGAATGTTCTGTCTCCCCAATTTACCCATATTTATGCTGCAGCACATAACTTTTATGATTCCACAGTCCGATACCTGCATTGGCAGGTGTTTTGCAAACAGGTCACTGTGTCCCTTGCCACTTACCTCAATGCATTGAAAATACATGTAAAATCTCTGTTCTTAATTTCTTTTTTTTTTACAATTTTATTTTTTTTTATTATCCATAATGAGTTACAACATTTAGTGGACAAACAATGAGTTGTTATCCCCAATTCCCCACTGCCCTCCCCTCCCCCCTCCACTGGATAACCTCCTCCATGGGTCGTCTGGATCAGTCCTTGTGACAGGGGACCATGGATAGACTAGTAATCAGCCAGGTTCTCCTGTCCGTACCTCTGGATAGTCT
>PVHP010019922.1:0-31217 GCA_004024765.1 Zapus hudsonius
GTAGCCTGTCCTCTCTCATGAAGACTGAGACTAACCTCCAGAGCCCATAGAAGCCTTGTAGAGGCAGAAGCCTACTACAATGTTGGGAGGGCTTAAATCTGGGTCTAGAGGTGCCCCCCAGTCCCAAGC
Organism: Zapus hudsonius; assembly: GCA_004024765.1. Taxonomy (NCBI): domain Eukaryota; kingdom Metazoa; phylum Chordata; class Mammalia; order Rodentia; family Dipodidae; genus Zapus; species Zapus hudsonius. The sequence goes on from PVHP010019922.1 coordinate 130, forward strand.
TGAGAACTCAAGACTTGGAATAGGGGAATTTCTGAAGCTTAGAGTGGGAGCAGGACCTGGGGGTTCTTGCCCTTCTCCTAAAGTCATGATTGGTTAGTATTCCTTAGTTTGCTGCTACAGATGTGGCCCTGGAGTGTGCTGGCTTCCTCACAGGGATTGGACTAGAAACTACTGTCATGATGCGCAGCATCCCTCTTCGAGGCTTTGACCAGGTATCCAGCAGCCCTGCTCCCACTACGGCTCTCCTCTCCACAGGGGCCACACTTCTCTCTGTCCACCTGTCTTTGTCTCAGACAGGTGCAAGTGTGGGCTGGGTGTGGGGTCTGAATCTTCAGAAACAGTATCTTGAAAGCCAAGTGTGGTGGCGGTGTGAGATCAAGGCCAGCCTGGGCTACATAGCAAGATTCTGCTTCAAAAAAGGAGGAGGAAAGACAGGAGGAGATATGAAGTGATGGCCGCTCCAGTCACCTGGCATAGACTGAGATAAGATACAGAGTGCTAGCTAGAATAAATGTATGGTTTTCTCTGGCCAGTCTGCTCTCGTAATGCTCTGCCAGCTGGCCAGCACCCTCCAAGAAGCCTGTGGGGTTCAGGCTGAGGGTGACCACCATATAGCTGGAGTTCATAAACATCATCTCAGTGTCTGTGCAAGGGACAGGTGAGCAGAGGTCACCTGTACAGGGGTACAGTCATTGGGTACTCTTGTAGATGGCAGGATGAACTCCTGCAATTTGGAACAATGGATATGTTTTCTGTAACTGAAATTCAAGGAAAACCCACCCCTTAAGCCAGGCACCATGATGCATACAGGTGCAGTCCTGGATACTGGGGAGGCTGAGGCAGGAGGATCATTTGAGTTCAGGACTTCAGGGCCATTCTAGGTGGTATATCAAGACCCCTGTTACAGTTACGTTCTTGTTGCTGGGACAAACACCTGACTAGAAGCAGTTTATGGGAGGAAAGAGTTTATTTCAGGCTTAAAGATTCCAGAGGAGGGCTGGAAAGATGGCTTATTGGTTAAGGCACTTGCCCCCAGTGCCTGAGGCCCCCGGTTCAATTCCCCAAGACCTACATAAGCCAGCCTCACAAGGTGGTGGCCCTGGTGTGTTCTCTCTCTCTCTCTCTCTCTCTCTCTCTCTCCCTGCTTGAAAACGAATAAATAAAATATTTTAATAATAAAAAAAGATTCCAGAGGAAACATCATCAGTGGCAGAAGAAGTTGGCTCACTTCCATTCCATAGATCCATACCAGAGAGACTACCAACGGCCAGCAAGCACAAACAGCAAGAGTTTAAATTGGCTCTCTATCTATATACCTTAAGTCTGGACTAAAAAATCCACGCCCAGTGACACCTCCTTCAGCAAGCTGCTGGAGACTTAAGATGTAACCTTAATCAAAAATACCTCAGACTATGGGGGACATACATTCACATTCAAACCACCACAACCCCATCTCAAAAAAAAAAAAAAGTCACTCAGGAAAACTAAGTTTAGGGTTGTTGTTGTTGAGATGTCAAATGCCCTTATCTCCGACCACAGGATTCATCATGATCTGTATGACCAAGCCATGGCTCCAGGTTGAATCTCTGCTCACAGAAGCCTGGTAGCATCAGCTAAAGGTGAAGGACCTGAGCCCACTATCTGCAGATACCTGTGGTCCACCCCACGCACTGCACACTGGTCTACCTCACAGACATGTCTCTCCATCCTGTGTAGCATTATATTGCTTCATCCTAAAGCCATGGCTCACAGCTGTCATTTTGCTCAGGTTATAGACTCCAAGCTCCTCAATGAGGACACAGTGTCTAGGGAGACTCTGCGCCTCCCACCACAGGGGCACATGTCAGGCAGCAGACAGAAGGTGCAGATAGAGAGGAAACCCGAGAGACAAAGAGGAACCTGCAGGATCGAGGGCTGGGTCTTGGATAGCTGTGTGATCAAGCTGGAGTCCAAGGCCACGTGGCAGTAGAGCTGCTGGGCACTGACTGGTCCATAGTTCCCCTCTAGACCTGGGTGTCTTAAGTCTGCCAGAGACCCAGTGGAACACAGGGGTAAGCAGCTAGCATGCCATTTCTGCCTGGGTTGAACCAGGACACCATCCTTGTGTCTCCCCATCCTCGGGGCTCCTCTTGCATATGGTTCAGGATGAGATAACTTATCCAGGCAGATTTCAGAGGATTTAAATGGTAACTGCCCATGTCCTTCTGAAAGAAGCAGGTATGGCTGGTCTCTGCTGCTGGCCTGAGCAAACGTCATAGTGCCGTGGGAACTTGCCCATCTCCAGCCAGGTTAAGGATACATGGAGTCCCTGATCAGGGGAGAGGGATTGACCCTTGCCACCCTGACCCCAGTCTGCTCACACCCGCTTTCCCTGCATTTCTTGGGAAGCAGTCTTCTGTCAGCTGCCTCAGCTCCCTGATGGCGATGAGGAGACATGGGTGATACTCAGTAGGGGTTGGAGAGAGAGAGTGAAGGATCATCTGGTTGGACTGGGACAGAGTCCCCATGACCGAGCCTGTGGGCCAAGTATATCTTGACCAGCGAGCGGTCTCAGGGGCTGAGAATTTGGAGCCAGGAGAGGTCCTGGCTCTGCCTCTAGGACCACAGAGAGAGAGGACCCAGTAGTGGGGAGAGTGAACACCTCACTTTGTCTGGGCAGACCTCTCTCAGGGCAGTGCCAAGGTCTTTGAGAGCAAGGTTAGGGACCAAGGGATTTTTCAGCTGGTCCCACCAGTAAAAATGTCCTCATGATATGTCCTCTCATGCTTTGCAGCAAATGTCATCTTTTGTCACAGAGCACATGGAGTCTCATGGCACCCAGTTCCTGAAGGGCTGTGTCCCCACTTATGTCAAAAAACTCCCAACCGGTCAACTTCAGGTCACCTGGAAAGACTCTGCTTCTGACAAAGAGGACACAGGCACCTTCGATACTGTCCTGTGGGCTATAGGTAAGGATGCAGCAAGCCACACACATGCTGTCTCTAGTCCTCTGAGGTCCATAGAGAACAGCAGAACCTTCCTTCTCTTTGCACCTGGGCCCTACTCTCCTGGCTTCCAAGCGAATTGGCCACTGCCTAGGCACCTCATGGCTGCTATAAAGGCCCGTGGGCATAGTAACCACACATGATGGTCCCAAGCACGCTATTCCCTCTGTGTCTTCCTCCCCTTCCAGGTGATAGTCTGGAAATTGAAAACAAAAGACACTGGGTGGTGTCATTATTTAAGAAAGACTTGTAAGGCCTTCTGGCTTCTAACCCTTCATAGATTGTTCATAAGGTTTTAGCTCGTAAATCCTAGATGTTTCCTACAGGCTTTAAGTCTTAATATAGTTTTTTTTCTTTGAAAATGTAGGTGTTTTGCTTTATAACATTATAGTTTCAAGCTAGTTTTCGGGTTTTTGTTGTTTGAGACAAGGTCTCAGGTGCCTTAGGCTGTCCTCATGTTGGCTATAGCTAAGGGATGACCTTGCACTCCTGATCCTCTGACTCTACTTCCTGTGTGCTGGAAGTGCACAACTGGTTAAGCTAGTTGTTTTCAACATAAAAATGATATTTTTTTTTAAGTTTTAAAAATTGTGATATACCCCCTTTCACTTTGCTAATCGGACTTATGTCTGTATTGGCCATTCAAGCGGGGGCAAAGGAAATGTCCTTTAAAAACCCAGGCAAACTTCGTGTTTGTCTTGTGACCTGTCAGGGGAAACATTGAAAATAAATTTGTGATAATACATGTGTACTGTAAATTTACCATTTTTACCATTCAGGGTCCAGCTCAGTGGCATTAAATACATTCCACTGTTGAGTAGCTGTCACTGCCGTCCATCTCCAGAGGTTTTCATTATTCCCACTCAGAAGCTCTATTCTCACTGCACACTAGCTCTCCCCATCCCTTGCACCTACTGCTCAACCTTATGTCTGAACTGGATGATAGGAACCTTGTATAAGTGGACTCATACAGTATTTGTCCTTCGTGTTTGGCCTGAGTCACTTATCATCATGTTCTCAAGAACTGTTCGTGTTGTAGCATGTTTCAGAATTTCCTTCCTTTTCAAGGCTGAATAATTTTGTTTATCCATTCATCTGCTGATGGACATGCAGGCTGCTTTCACCTTTTGGCTATTGTGAGAAGACTAGTTGTGGACATGGGTGAGCACATGCTAGCTGTGATGAGCAGGGATAGGGCCTGTGGCTCAATGGTAGAGCACTTGCCGAGCATATTCCCAGCCCTGGCTTCCATCCCAGCACCAAGGTGGGAGGGGCCAGCAGGGTGTGCATTTTGTGGCCTTTCCAGAAGCCTTAGTTGGAAGCTTGGCAAAGCTGGTGTCCAGTGGTGGAGTCGGGGCCTGTAGGTGGGTGGGGTCTTCCCGGCAGGCTTAGGCTGACTGCCTCCACATGTTTGCAGCTTCCTTCCTATTCTGCTTTTTGTAAGTGGTGGACCCAGTTTTTCTAAAGGCTGGGTAAGTGAGGCTGTGTGGAAGTAGTTGTTGCTGACCTTGCTAAATGCATGGCCTCCTTGGTCGCTTTCCCTCTTCCCTCCCTGGAAAGAAGGGAGGGTATAGCCACCTTGTCTAGGGTCTAGGTCTGTGTGAGGAAGTCTGGGAAGGGAAAGCAGAGGCTGATGGAAAGAGCAGTGATCCAAGGTGCTATCCCTGGCACAGACATGCGGGAGGCCAGTATGCTGTCTCCACTTTGAATGGGTCCTGTGGAATACCAAGGGTTCTTGTTGATGATGGTGATGTACACACCACATTCCCATGTGGACATCCCTGCCCACATCATTGAGAGTACTTCTGGTTTGGGCTTCTACTTCTCCTAACTGCTCTGTCAACATGCACATCGACAGAGGGAACGCCCATGACAGTGATCTTGTGACTTTCTCCCAGGATATCTGGGTCTCTGGGAGTGTCTCTGATGTGAGCCAGGTCACTCCGAAGTCTCTTTTGGCTCCATCTCAATAAGACAGGTGGTCACTGAGTGGGTCAGAGGGGCTGTCCTTGGTGCCATTTGGCTCTCAGAATGGGGCTGCCCAAGAAATAAGGCTGTGTTCACAAAGTAATACGTGTCTGGTAAAACCATTTTTTTTCTGAGTTGCTCAAATACTTGAAAAATATAAATGAAACCAAACCAGAGGAGTTGGACCCTTCTTGGTCACAGCAGACATAGGTTCCGGTTGCATGAGTGTAGACATGTTTTGCCTCAGCTTGAATCTGTGCCTCTGGACCCAAAGCTGGCCAGTCACCAAAGGAGATACTCTTAGGCCGAACTGTAAAGATACATTCTAAGTAAGTTCATTTAAAATTTTTTGTTTATTCATTTGCAAGTAGAGATGGAGAGAAAAGAGACAGACAGAGTGGGCATGCCAGGGCCTTCAGCTGATGCAAACAAACTCCAGAGCATGGGCCACTTTGTGCATCTGGCTTGACTTGGGCACTGGGAAGTCAAATCCAGGCCGTTAGGCTTTGCAGGCAAGTTCCTTAACTGCGGACCATCTCTCCAGCCCAGTAAGTTCATTTTGAACCATAAAATGACATTGTAGCCTCATGAGTAACATCTTAGACTCATAAGTGATCTGATGTTTGTCTTAAATGGTTTGGTGGCTGGTTTCTTCCCTTTCCCCCATCCTGATAACCCCACCACACTGTTTTGCTTGGCTGGTTGTTTTGGGTTTTGAAACAGGGCTTCTCTATTCAGTCCAGGCTGGCCTTGAAGTCAAAGGCATGTGTCATCATGCCCATGTCTTGCGAATGGACCAAGTCAGATGCTCCTAGAGCCTTTGGAAAGCCCGAGTTGCTCTAGCTTCCAGGTGGGTTCCCAGCCTGCAGTGTCGCCCTGATACATGCTTTCCCTCCCCCACCGGAGTCTGTTCTATTTTTTGTATTTTCAAAAAGAGCATCCCCCAGACAGGCTGCCTGGGTGATTGATGCAGGGGGTGGAAGCTTTTTGCAGTCCTTGGCCTCTGACCTTATTTCCCAAGGGCTATGGCAGTGGCGGCAGCGGTTTCTGGCATGCCTTCTGGGTGGTGGGGCGGGCGCACGGGCATGTGCTGACTTCACAGCCCCCTCTGAGCCAGGTTTTGTAAACACTCAGCAGCCACTTCCCAATTTAACAACCGGGAATGTTTTCTGCTGCTTGGCCGATAAGCCTCTAACCAAGCCTTACTTCTACTTGCTATGCGATGGCCCCCTCTCCGAGGTTGAAATAATCCCCAGGGCTGCAGGGCTGGCTTCTTAAGCATCTCTCTTCCAAGCAGCTAGGACTGCATCCCCGCAAGAAAAGGAAAGGTCACCTATCTAGCCTCCATCAGTGGCACCCATGCTCAGAAGAGGCTCAGACAACACACTCCAACTGAGCCTTTGTGCAGCAGCCAGCAAGAACAGTGAAGCTGCCAGCATCACGAAGTGGTGCTGCATTCTGGAAGCCTGGGACACAGGCAGCTTCCTCCTCAGCCCAGCCTTGATCTCCAGTGGTGGATTAAACACATTAGCAGTTAAAGCAGTTAATTACTGTGCAGGGGCCCCTCATTGTTTGTCTCTGAATCACCCGCCCACACCAGGTGTCTCAGATAATAGACTGGGAACCTCAGTGAGGAGGATTTCCTGTCTGCAGATGTGCCGATTACAGCGCTGAGTGAAGACAGTCAGCCTGCACAGGCCTCCCGGGCTCCTCTTGGCCCCAGGAGTTAACCAGTTGTGGCCTGAATCTGTGCTGTCTGGGGATCCAGCCCAGAACCTCCGGCAGCCGACACCCCCCACAGAGGCCAGGCTGAGCTCCAGCTGAGCTGAGATTTGGTTTTAAGGAAAGGAAGTGAAGCTTTGGGGAGACCGCTTGGGGGCTCCTCAGTTGAGATTGCCCTGTGTTCTAACTGCCCTCCCCTACCTATTTGGGCCGTTCTCCGTCCCTGTCTTGGAAAGATGGCTAAAGCACTGCTACCTGTGTCCCTGGGTCATGGGGCTCCCGCCCAAGTGGAAAGACTGTGGAGGGCCCACCTTCAGGGCCTGCACCTTCAGGGCCCACAGCCCAAGTGGCCATGTTCCACCACTGCCCTTGTCATCTTAAGTGCTGGGCAGGGCAGTGGGCCTGCCTGAGGAGACGCCTTGGAGTGGCAGAGTGGCAGGTAAGACCTGAGGGTGAAACACTATAGGAGCCAGTTTCCTTGGCTAGGCAGATAGGGAGAAAAAAGTGGGAAGAACACACCTGATTCTCACCCCAGGTCACTAATGTCATTTCTTTTTAGTTGTCTTAGACCACTTAGTGTCATCATGGTCGTCTGCCTCCTCCTCCTCCTCCTCCTCCTCCTCACTGTCTTCATCATCTGCATGTGGTAGAGCTTCTGAGCCTCAGAAATAGTGTGGGACAGTCCCCTCCGCCCTCCACTCCCCACCCCAGGCCCTGCTTCGTAGGCACTAGAGCTAGACTTCCTCTTGCATCAGACTCGAGTAGAGGCTGCCTCACAAGCATAGAGGCTGAACCTCCCTGTATGGTTCAGCCACACAGCATGTGCACCTGGCTCAGTGCCCAGGGAGACCATCTTGGGTGCCCAGGCTGCAGTCTGGCTCTCTTCTACTCAGGACTGCCTGCTCTCATTTATGTGTTGACTGTTCTCACTCAACTCTGTTCAGCTGATGGCACACCCATGCTGCACACATAGCCCACTCACGTCCTGGGAATGCCCCCACCATTTGGTGCCAAGCAGCAAGAGAGGAGGCGAGAGGATAAACAGAACTGGGTCCCGCAAGGCCGGAAATTCATGAGAGGGAATGTTCTGAGCCCAGCAAGAGGGAAGGGGCAGCTCAGGGCTGGTGCTTCCTGAAGGTTTTAAGGGATGGCTTGGCCCTCAGAAATGCTGAGGAAGAGCAGCCTAAAAACACCTAGCCTGGAGACCCTCCCCCTCCTCCCCAGCGTGACAGATAAAGGTGTGCCTTCGAGGGCCTCACAGTTATGGATGGACATTGACAGAGAGCCATTCTAGAAAAGAGGAAGAGAAGCAAAAGAGGAAGAGGAGGCAGAGGCTGGGGTGTACTTCCGTTGTACATGTGCTTAGCATGCTTGAAGCCCTGAGTTCAGTCCCCGGTACTAAATAAATCGCAGTGCTGTGGTGGCTCTCACTATAATCTGAGCACTTACAAGTGAGGCAAGAGGACTGCCTGGACTATAGAGTGAGAGCCTATCTCATAAAAACAGAAAAAGCGGCTAAGGATATAGCTCATTTGGTAAAGTGCTTGCCTAGCATGCACAAGGCACTGGGTTAGCTGTCCAGCAATGCATAAACCCAGTGTGGTGATGCATGCCTATAATCCCAACACAACTCTGGGCTCCAAAGATGTCAGCCCCTCTGGGCCTGGTCCCAGGTGCTGTGCTGGGACAGGCAAGCCATAGGCCAGTTTCTATGTGTAGATCTGGCACTAAGAGCATCACAGAACAGTTTCCCATGCCATTCACACAAGCCTTTGGGGCACTGTACCTGCCACAGTGCCTTGTGCCTTCTGTCATGGAGTTTCTGACTGCTTGGCCCCTCACCCTGCCGATTCCTTCTGGTCTTAAATCTCACCCCATTGCATGGATCAGCCTTCCCTATTGAGAACATATGCTGCAGGTGGGTGTGAAATTGAAGAGCATGCTCATTTCCTAGAGTGGACCAGAGAGGCAGAGTGCTGTTGAGACCTGCCAGCTGCAGCAGGTCATAGTGATGGCTGCCTCTCTAGTTCCTTCTTGGGGTAGTGTCAGCTGGACAGGCCTCTTGGAGCCAACAGCAGTAGTTCACAGGATTCTTGGTATGATCTGGAGTGGCCTGGCCCTGCCTGCTGCTTTGAGGACTGCAGAGTCAGGAGAGAGGAACTGTTCTGCCTCAGAGACATTGGCAGTTCCACAGGAAGCCTGTGGAGGAGGCAGCTTTGAAAGCTAGGGGTTCTCAGCATAATGCTTCTGGAGCAGACCCCGCAGACCTATGCCTACATTTACTCAGAGGAAACGAGAAGTTCATGTTTACCTGGAATTTCAATGCCCTTGTTTGTAGAAAGAAATATGGCAGAGCATTTTGTATTGGTTACATACAAAGAGCTTATAAGGCAAGAAAATCAATGAACTGACAATTCACAAAAGAGGAAATACTGCTAATAAACAGAGTCAGAATGTACTGGGTTTTACTAATCATCAGAGAAGGACAAATTAAAGCTGCATGAGAGACACTGAACTCGGGCTACAGTCTTGAGAATTCCCTGCCACAGACAGAGAAGCCCCCACTCTCCAGTATAGCTGTCCCTCCTTCCTCTGAGACTCTACCCTGAGAAACTAAATTGACGTATGACTGAAGGGTGGTGGTATCCAGGAAGCAGAGCATCCAGTGCTAACAAATGTCTCCCCTAGGGGATATCACTTTTTAGTGTATGGCCACTACCATGCTGGATGTCCTTATGGCCAAAGCCAAAAGGACAGAGTCATTGCAGCACATAGACACCTGTGTAGAGAACTTGAGCTAGCAGTTTGGAGTACAGTGGGGTTTGGGAAAGTTCTGATCAAAATGCACAGTTACGGACATGTGGTCCTGTCTTCCCCACACTGCTTGAGGAGTGTGGCCTTTGTCTTTGCGTAAGACAAGAGGAAAATGGTCAGGAGATGGATTAGATATGTGATCTGCACCTTCTCACACTGTATATGTTCCTTTGGTCCTGGCTGCTGGGTTACCGCGAGGTTCCTGTTCTCTATTCTCCTCTGGGTCTCTATAGTTGAGCTGAGGAGAAGATGGCTGCAATCCCTGATAGGTCTTCAGTGCCAACAGGGAGATTGGACCCAGATTTAAGCATGAAGTAGGGAGCAGAACTTGAGGCCCTTGGCTGTCAGAGATCACAGGGCCCATCTTGCTCCCTCTGTCGCTGCCACAGGAGCTCTTGGTGCCGGCTCAGGAGTCAGTCTCCTGGCTGTGGGCTTGTCTCTGCTTTGGGACATGGCCCCACAATGTGGAATGCCTGGGTAGAGATGGTCTCTCTGGCCTCTGGGGCCATACTGTGGTAGTCCAGTTTCCAGATCCCAATATGGCTATAGATGCCCTTCTCAGGTGTATATCCTTCTCAGGATACAAAATATTATGTTTAAAATCCTGGTACCTTTAATCTCAGTACTCAGGAGACAAGTAGGAGGATTGCTTTGAGACTGAGGCCAGTTTGGGACTACAGAGTGAGTCCCAGGTCAGCCTAGGCTAGAGTGAAACCCAACTTTGAAAAAACAAAAACAAACAAAACAATCCATGCCTCCATTCTGTCCTGTAACTACTTTTAAATTTATGCTCAATACCTATGGATCAGCAGTGGGCTAAATAAGTGTTCCTGGAAGATAGTGGAGCTAATTTCTGTGTCTGTCACAGTGGCTCTGAGGCTGTTGTAGCATTGTGCAGATGCAGGTGAAAACAAGCCTGTTTAGATCACAGATCTCCCTGTGCCATAGTTGCACATGGTACTCAGGGTAATAAGTGCTGTACATAATTGTACCCTCTCATGTGTGTGGATAGCACATAGCCCTACTCATCTAGGTTTGTGTACTATACTCTCTGACCTTCACACATGACAGAGCCACCCAGTGACACATTTTTCAATATATCTTTCATGAAGCATCACATGACTGTATCTTTGTTTCCTTCAGGACCTCAGTATAGGGCTTGCTTGGCACCTGAAAGTCCATAGTTACCATAGTTCCACAAGGAGCATGAGGAGATGCTTTTGGCCTCCTAGCACTAGCTAGGCAGACATGCAAGGGAGACCATGGGCACACTGTATTCGTCCTCAGAATGGGCCACCAGCCTTGTCCTTTGGCCACTCCAGCTCCAGCAGAGAGAAGTCATTGGGCATGGTGAGCTAGACACACTAGCCTGTGAGGAGACACGAGGGCTCAGCTATTAGTCCCAGCCCACAAAACTTTCACTGCCACCCCCACCCCCTGCTGCATGCTTCAGCCCTGCCTAAGCATCCCCAACTCTTTCCTCTGATGTGGCCTCCCATCTTCTGAGTCTAGGCTGATCCCCACCGGTGCCAGTCTGCCAGCCCCCAGTTCCTGTGGCTGAATAGCGCCAAGAGGCTGGAGCAGGCCCCACCAACTGGAGCAGTTGGCTTAGCTGAGCCTCTGTGTTTTGACTTCCTGCTCCAAGGTAGCAGCTGGAGACTTAATGTTTCCTTTTCATGGGGGCTTCGTCTGCCAGATGTTCAGGTGGGCGCCACCCACTTCCTGGCTACTGCATGTAGAAATCTGGTTTGTCCCAGCTACCAAAAGCTGTGGAAACTACACCTTTGAATCCAAATCACTTTTGCCATTGAAGAGTTACCCTGAGCTCCTGGGAACTATGAGCAGCTTGGCCCTGGAGTGACCCAGCAGTGCCACACACCCCTGAATTTAAAGCAAAATGGACCTTCCCTGACAGCTGAGTCATGACAAAGCCCATATGCTACCCCCTTGAAGGCCAGAGCTGTTCAGAGTCTGACGGGCACACGGATGCCACAAGACTCAAGCCTATTCCCTGCTGTCCTGAACCTTGGACCCTAAAGCAAGAGGCTCTAGCGATACCTGAGGATGGGCATGGTCGTCCAGAAATGCCGTGAAAGCCCAGCTCCTCTTAGCTCTGAGGACCAAAGATGGGCTGTTTGCTGGGTTGCCAGGGTATGTATGTGTCAGGGGCAGGGATTTCATGCACAAGAGGACAAGTTGAGGCCTGGAGACCTGGCTGCTAGTACATCTGGGTGATGAGGGGATTGCAGGCCCACTGCAGGAATCTGGGCAGGACACGAGCTTGCTTTCTATAGTTCCTGGCTCTGGGCATCATACTCCTTACACAGCACATAATGCAAACTGTGCTGATGGATTTTGGAGACACAAGGCCTAGTCTATCCATGCAGAAGTCTTTTGGTGGGAGAAGAATTTGAACCCATAGCAACTCAAAAAGCCTGGGTGGAAAGGAGTAAAAAAGAGCTTCACAGGAACTCTGGGTGTCGAGGGAAGTTGCCCACCAAGGAAGGCTCATGAGGGGAAGTACCAGGTGGTTAGGCCACCTGGGGCCCCACATCGACCAAGAAACCCCATACTGCTAGATCTGACCACCTCTCTGGGCACCCTGGCCAGCGGTGCTTCCCTTTGGGTGTGCTACCTTTCTATGCTGTACAGCACAACTTGTGAAGCTCTTTTTATTAATGTCTTTATTATCCATAGTTAGATACATTGTATGAGCGAATCTTATGATGGTACCCCTATTTCCCTCTTCCCTGTCCCCAATCCACTGGGGATCCTCCTCAGTGGGCATACTGGGTCAGTCCATGGGGGTAAGGGATTATGAATTATACAAGAGGTAGCCAGCAGTCCGTGTCCCACCCCCCCACCCCCCGCCACTTTCAATGTCTCTGGACATTCTTCCCCACCATGGCTCTTACATTCTTTCCGCCCCCTCTTCTCATTTCTCTGACTCATGGTGAGTGAGTTTTAAGTCTGCTTTATTGTTAAGATCTTTTTTTTTTAATTTTTTAAATTCATTTTCAAGCAGAGAGATACAGAGGGGAGAGAGAGAAAGAGAGAGAGAGAGCGCACCAGGGCCACCACCTTGTGGGTCTGGCATATGTGGGTACTGGAAAATTGAACCTGGGACCTTAGGCACTGAAGGCAAACGCCTTAACTGCTGAGCCATCTCTCCAGCCCTGTTAAAATCTTAAGTGTCTCTGGACTTCTGCTGTGGGTTGTGTTGGATATTGTTGGTGTCTGTCTCATTGACCTATCCTGGGTTATCTGACTTTCTGTGGTGATTGGTCTCTTGTATATCCTGCCACTTTCTCATAGGTTTCATTTTGGGACCTACATGATAGGCCAGGGGTGGTTCATCTCTTGCCAGGATGTCAACTATCATCCCATGGCTTGTTGTGGAAATGGGTAAATAAAAGGATCCCAGGTCAAAATTGCTGAAGAAAATCTTTGAACTTTTTCTCTGTCTTTCCTTTAGGGCGAGTTCCAGAAACTAGAAAGTTGAACCTGGAAAAGGCTGGAGTGAATATCAACCCTGAGAATCAGAAGATTCTTGTGGATGCCCAGGAGGCCACATCCATCCCACACATCTATGCCATCGGCGATGTTGCTGAGGTACAGCCTGCATCCCTGTACCTGTTTACCTGTTTGGCTGGTTCTTTTTGCTCCCACCCACCAACCACAGTTAGGCCTTGAGATACACATAATCTAGCTATTGCTATCCCATAGGAAAGAGAAGCTTTCTTTTTTTTAATTGTCCATAATGAGTTACATTATTTAATGGGCAAATGATGAGTTGTTATCTCTAGGTCCCCAATACCCCTCTTCCCCATCCCCAATTGGCTGGATATCCTCCTCCGTGGGCCGTCTGGGTCAGTTCTTGGGGCAGGGGATCATGGAGAGCCTAGTAGTCAGCCCGGTTCTTCTGGCCCTAGTATGTTGTTACTCAGGGGTGTCTTGCCTCTGGATATTCTCCCCCATCACAGCTCTCACAATCTTTCCACCCCCTCTTCCGCTCAGTTCCCTGAGTTGTGGTGGGGTTTTCTTTCTTTCTTCCTTCCTTCCTTCCTTCTTTTCTTTTCTTTTCTTTTCTTTCTTTCTTTCTTTCTTTCTTTCTTTCTTTCTTTCTTTCTTTCTTTCTTTCTTTCTTTCTTTCTTTCTTTCTTTCTTCTTTCAGTGTGTGTGTGTGTGTGAGAGAGAGAGATGTGGTGGATGTGGTATACATACATGTATGTGCCCTTGTAATACCCCATATGCTTGCCTAAGAAGTCTTTTTTTTTTCACTGATTCTGAAGCTTAAGTGGCTCCAAAGATTCTTGGGTCTCTGCTCCCCTGTGGGATTGGGGTTCTAGGCATGTGTGTGGTCAAGCCCAGCTGTTTTACATGGGATCTGGAGATTTGAACTCAGGCGGTCTCAGGCCCTCTCAGGCACTCGTGCTTGCACAGGAGGCACACTTAACAACTGAGCCATCTCTTCAGTCCTCTTTTTCTTATTTTTTGAGGCAAGGTCTTACTCTGGGCTGACCTGGAACTCTGTAGCCCAGGCTGGCCTTAAACTTATGGCAATCGGGCTGGAGAGATGGCTCAGAGGTTAAGGCACTTGCCTCCAGTGCCTAAGGCCCCGGGTTCAATTCCCCAGGTCCCACATAAACCAGACCCACAAGGTGGTGGCCCTGGAGTTCGTTCTCTCTCTCTCTCTCTCTCTCTCTCTCTCTCTCTCTCTCTCTGCTTGAAAATGAATAAATAAGATATTAAAAAAAAAACTTATGGCAATCTACCTACCTCAGCCTCTTAAAGTGCTCGGATTAAAGGTATGAGACACCATAACCAGCTGTAAGCTTCTTTCTTTTTAAACATTTTTTATTCATTTATTTGCAAGCAGGGAGAGAGAGACAGACAGACAGACAGACAGACAGACAGACAGACAGACAGACAGACAGAATGGGTGGTCCAGAACCTCTAACTGATGCAAATGGACTCCAGATACATGTGCCACCACTTTGCGTATCTGGCTTTACGTGGGTAGTAGGGACTCAAACCTGGGTCATTGAAGGCAAGCACCTTAACCATTGAGCCATCTCTCTAGCTCTAAGCTTCTTTCTTTAATAACAGAGTGCCAGTCACAGGGCCAAACTTCAGGGACTAAGTGGATGCATTTTGGGAAGGACTGGACATCAAACTCTGCTTTTCCTAATGCTTCCCTCTCTTTGAGGGCTGGTGTGGTACAATTTAAGAAATTGCCTACATGAGCCCTGGCTGTGTGAGCATGGTGGTTCATGCCTTTAATCTAAGCACTTAGGAAGCTGAGGTGGAAATATTGCTGTGAGCTCAAGGCCAGCCTGGCCTACAGAGTGAGTTCCAGGTCAGCCTAGGCTACAGTGAAACCCTGCCTTAAAATAAAAACCTGACTGTTTGTACAGTTAGTTAACCCTAGCAAATGCTCTTGCAGACATGGCCTGGAAGCCAGCCTATCCCCACGGAGGTGGAGAGGCAGGCCCAGTTCAAGCCCATCTAGCCGCACCCTCCTCAGCTCAGTTTCCTCTCTGATCCAGAGCCAGTCTTTCTTCCCTGATCGTTCTTGGGAGAGAAGGGGACCTGGGGAAGGCACACAGGCTCTGGAACCCACTGGGCCTGCGGTGGGCACTTTCCTGCCTCTCTGGGCCATACATCCTCCCTGTTGAGGCCCTGGCTTGAGAAGTGTCCAGTCGATGAGCTTCCAGCAAGAGTCCTTTTTGGTCACTTCTGGGGCACCATGTTGCCACAGACTCAGGAAAGGCAGGCAGCCTGTTCTGCACTATTTTGGTGCATTCCGAGGACGGTGCCTCAGAAATCCCTGGTCAGACACACTTGAGAGGTGCTGCCAGCGTCCCCATGCCCTGTTACACCTCTGTGGTGAGACCTGCACATCCTCCAGGATTGTGTTTTGGGGCCGCCATAACAAATGATTTATACTATTCCAAAGCTGGTAGCTTAGAGTGGCAGAAGCCCTTCCTCTCACACTCTGGAGGCCTGAAGCCAAATCTAGGTGTGAGCAAGGCTACACTCCCTCAAAATGCTCTGGGGAGGCCACTTTCTGCCTCTACCATGCTTAGTTCGGGCTGTCCTTGGATCCCTGCATCAAAGTTTCTTCTTGATCTCTTACAGTTTGTCCCATGTAAGATTTGGGTCCATCCTAATCCGGTGTGACCCTCGTATTTACATTGGCAAAAACTCAATTTCCAAATAAAGTCACACTCTGGGTTCTAGGCAGGCATGAATTTGGTGGGGGTACTATTCAGTCCACCCCAGTGTGTTACTGTACATTTACTCATTGGGGATTAGTTGAGCACCACTGGGCACTTTTCAGAGCATTAGGGACATTACAGGAACAACCCCCACCACCACCTGACACTACACCAAGGAGCATCTTGGTTAGGAGTTCTAGATGACATAAATCAGTGAACTACTTCAGTATGAGGAGAGGCTCGTTGTTAGTGGTCAGGAGAGAAGTGGTAGGGAGGTTGCTTGAGAGGTCTAGTCCTTGGACTTAAT
The DNA here is from genome assembly GCA_004024765.1 of Zapus hudsonius. Lineage (NCBI taxonomy): Eukaryota > Metazoa > Chordata > Mammalia > Rodentia > Dipodidae > Zapus > Zapus hudsonius. The sequence goes on from PVHP010019922.1 coordinate 16,146, forward strand.
GAGGATACCCATGCCCTCCGGAGAGTGAAGACACTATCCTGCCCTGGCTTGGGAAATACAGTGAATCAGCAGCCTGCAGGGGTTGGGAGTGGGGTGAGTAGGGTCTGAATCCAGTAAGTCCCAGGGGGGACATTCTCATTCTGGAGCTGGGTGGGCACAGGTGGCTCTTGTTAGCAATGCCAAAAGACCCCCTCACTCCCCCCTCTCTCTATTAGGCTGCAAAGCTGATATGGAGCTGGGGAGAACTTGATACTCACCTGGTAACAGGACAGGGAAAGATGGCTGGGCAAGGCTGCACCTCCCCTTAGCATGTCAGTCTGCCAAATGAGGCCCCCATGCAGACCCTCCTGCTGGAGCAACACAGCCTCTGGTACCTTTATGCACCAGAAGGGTCCCTTGCCACTATGGTCAGTGCTCAGATGTAAGCCTGGTGGCTGCTGCTTAAGTACCATCAGGTGACTGAAACTGAAGAATGTGTGAGACTGTACCATGTACCCACTGCTCCAGATACAAGGCCCCCAGAAAACAGTTCAAGGCTCCCAAAACAGGACTGAAGGGACAACTCTCTGGGACATGCTTCAGCCTGGCCTCTCCCCTGATGGGTCCTGCCAGCCATCTAAACAAGGCCCTGAACCATGAAACTGGACATTGTTGTTGCTTGGACTTTGCCTTTGGTTTGGACAAGGTGCTCACTGCATTGTGTGGGTGTCATACCCATGTTCACACAGAGGAGCACCATGCATATCTCTGTGCATCCCAGGAAACCTTTACCTCTAGCTTAGTGAAGTTCCCTTGGCTTCATAAAAGTGTAGCACCCAGGCTCTAGGGCCCTGTTCGGTATGGTAGATACCATAATATTTTAAGCACTATTGCCACAAATATATGGCATGTATTTCAAATTCAATCCATGCAGTTTGAAAGGTCATTGTGAGCAGTGCAAAGAGCTAACACCCCTGTGGTCAGGTCAGGCCGGCAGCTGAGAGCCCCAGGGTGGAGTAGGGCATTGTTTAATGAGATGTAGTGTATGTGTGCTGTGTGCAGGATGTTTCCTAGGTTACTGGGGTCTGGTGGAATGCACAGGCTGTGGTGTAGTTTATCTCTGCAGATCTCTATTCATTTCTGGAATGCCAAACAGCATCTGCATTTCCTGCTGCAGAGGTGATTGGCAGCTGGGCCCAGGCCACTGAATACAAGGACATTGGCAGGATGGAGCACCCTGGGACATAGAGGGCAGAGTGTTCCTTAGAATGAAGCTGATTTGGGATTTGCCATAGGCTATGATGTACAGGTCAAGTTGTGTGTGTAGAGCATGTAACATGCTTGGGGCCATATGAACCAGAATTCCAATCAGTGGGAACAGTGGGCAGGATCCCCTGAGCTTTGTCATGGGAACAGCCCTCTGAGGATCAGTGTGACAGGACTTCAGAGAGAAGACTGAGCAAGTGAGGATTACAAGGCTGGGCTCAGCAGTTCATTTCTCTTACAGGGAAGGTGACTGTAACACAAACGTGTCCCCAGAGCAGGATGGAGGAAAGCTGATGAAAGAGCAAACCTCCCAAGCATCCTCCATCGCCATGGGAGACGTAGCCTTGCACACCAGAGGCTTTCAAATGTCTGCAGCTCATGGCACAGTGTAGGGGCTTTTAGCCAGGAACTTCCTGCTAGGAGGGTGTAGATGATGGTGAAGCAGCTGCACGTGCTCTCTGGATGTGGTACTGATGCATCTGTCCTTCCTCAGGGGCGGCCTGAGCTGACACCGACTGCTATTATGGCAGGGAAGCTCCTGGCCCAGAGGCTTTATGGGAAATCCTCAGCCCTAATGGATTACAGCAATGTGAGTTCTCTTAAAGGACCTAAGTCCAGCTTGGGAAAGCCCTGGGCAGGGGGTCCACGTGCATCCATTTCCTCAGGAGCATGTGGGTGTGTGACTGTGAACGTTCACATGTGATGTGTCGATGTCTGAGCAGGGACACACTGTCCTGTGTGTGGTTTGCCTTCTGGGTCCATCCCAGTAGCAGTGAGTGGCCCACCTTCCGTGCTCTGGCCTGGGATCGCTACTAAAGTTGTCATGCAGTGGGTGCATTTTCAGTTTGAGGGGCCCAAGAGGCGTACCTGATTCCAGACCTGCTGTCCAGGTGCCCACGACTGTCTTCACACCACTGGAGTACGGCTGCGTAGGCCTGTCAGAGGAGGAAGCTGTAGCCCGCCACGGCCAGGATCGTGTAGAGGTAGGGGCTGCCAACGATGATGGGGCCTAGGTGGCTACTCTCCACAAAGTGCCTCTCCGGATGCTGGTCCTTTGAATAGGGATGTGGGTTTCCCATATTTTCTGAGGGCTGTACTTGGCCGGGCATGGGGCAGGGCATAGTATGGAGGCCCCAAACAGTGGCCAGGGAGCAGCAGAAATGGACGACAGCATGGGGCTTGGAAGGCAACTCCAAAAACAAGGAAGGAAGACATTTTGCAGCTTTATTGTATAGCCAAGCTTTGCTCCTCTGGGCCCACGCAGTGGCCACCCACTACCCTGGGTTGTAGGACTAGGGGTAGGTACCTAGCTGCCTCTTTCTGAGCTTTCTGTGGTCTGGCACCTACCTCCTAGTGTGCTGTAGGAACTAGCAGCACCAACAGGGTCCTTACCACGCTACCAACCCCCCCTTCCACCAAAGTCTCGGGGCCTCTGTTACTAGCCTCTCTAGCGTGCAGAGAAGGCTCTAGGGTCAGGTGCCTGTCTGTGTAACTCACTCTACTTCACAGGCTTGGTCTCTCTCAACCTGAATAGCTCCCCTGGGGATGTTCTCTGATCTCCGTTCCACTCTTCCCACCCTCTTGCCTGGCTGGCCCACTGCCCTCTCCTTCCTGCCCACACCTCTACCTTCCTGGGGCTCTCCTGAGGGCTCCAGCAAGCAGAACCTTTATCCTGCCCAGTCCATGCTCCCCTTCCCAAAGTCTTCTAGCCCTCACAGGCCTGATTACTGGGGTCTGCTGTGGAAAGCTGGCTATGGCCCCTGAAGTGCCCACAGAGTGGGGGCAGACGACCTGAGAGATGGTGGGTTGGAAAGTTTTGGTATGGCTTCACCTGGCAGCAGCTTACAGGCAGTGGGGAAACCAGACCCCATGCAGCCACCAGGCTGTTGGACCTGCCCACCACCCACGCTCAGGCCCCTTCATCACAGAATAGACCTGACAGGCCTGCCTTCCTGGTACTTTAATTGCTGTTTTTGTTTGATTCATCATAAGTGTACTTGGACATATTCTCATGCCATTTTATAATGTTGTTTTATGTTTCACGATGTTGAATGGTCAAATAGCCTTTGTTTATTTTCTTTTCAGTTCTGTCTTACTTAAAACAATATTCTCTGGTGCTCCATTAATTAATAATGGCTGTGCAACACATGTGGAGGCCTCGCTCATTTTTTACTCAGCCATCTCTGAATGTGGGTGCTGAAAGCCCTTGTCCCACAGTTCCAGTGTGGCTGGAGCCTGCCCTGTTCCTTGACATCCTGTGCCAAGCCCCTCCTCCTAGCTGAAGTTCAGGTCAAGCCAACCAAGGTGTCTCAGGGAGGCCAGACCACTGCTTGCAAATCTGTTCCTACTGATGTGGGTAGAATGGTCACCTCCACACTAACTACTACAGACAGTCTTCCTGCTCAGTCTGCAACGGTCCACCCTATATCTGCCCCTTGGGGGTACCCTAGTGCCGTGGTCCAGCCTGTAAGCTCTGCGATGCATCATGGTGGGCGGCACCTCAGTAGCCTACTGCTAGGTGCCTACTCTGCTGCCCTAGTCCAGTGGGGTTTTAGGCCTGGGTCTCTGTAGACCACATAGCTACTGATAGAAGCGACCGGTGTGTGGGAGAGGAACAGGCTTTCTGCCGCAAGCTGAGCTGTGTCTGCACCACAGCCCACACCCTCAGGTCATGGGAGATCTGTGGATCCCTGAGAACCTCCGCTTGACACAACCCTTCTGTCGGCGTCATGACTACAGAACTAGCTTGACAGAAGCTGACAATTTAAGCAGTGGTATCTTGTCACTCAGGTTTACCATGCACATTATAAACCACTGGAGTTCGCAGTAAGTGAACAGGATGCATCCCAGTGCTACATAAAGGTGAGTGTTTGGGGAAGCCTAGGGTTGAGAGGGAAGGAGGGAAAGATCCAACACTAATAGAGACAATGTTGTGGTGCCCACAGGGCAGAGAAGCAGTGGATTAGCTGCTTTTCTAGATATTATACAAGAGCAACTTAAGGAAGGGCCTACTTTGGCTCACAGTTTGAGGATCATGGCAGAGCAAGAGACAGCTGTTCACATTGCACCTGCATCACAAAGTAGAGGAAGATGAGTGTTGGTGTTCAGTTCACTCTTTTTATCCAGTCTGGGACTGCAACCCCTGAAATGGTGCTTCCTGTTTAGGGTGGACCTTCCCACCTTAATTACCCTAATCTAGAAACTTCCTTACAGATATGCCAGTTTGTTTGCTAGTTGATTCTAGATCCTAACGAGTTGGCAATTTTTTTTGTTTGTTTGTTTTTCGAGGTAGGGTCTCCCTCTAGTCCAGGCTGACCTGGAATTCACTATGTAGTCTCAGGATGGCCTCAAACTCACAGCAATCCTCCTGCCTCTGCCTCCCGAGTGCTGGGATTAAAGGTGTGCGCCACCACGCCTGGCTGGCAATATTTTTTTAATTGAGAGAATGTCTTTGTAAAAATTTTTAATATGTGAGCGGGGGGGGGAGAGAGAGAGAGAGAGAGAGAGAGAGAGAGAGCTCGAGCGAGCATGCCAGGGCTTCTTGCCACTGCAGTCGAACTCTAGATACATGTGCCACTTTGTGCATCTGGGACGTGGGTACTGGGGAATTAAGGCTTTTCAAGCAAGCACCTTTAACTGCTGAGCCATCTCTCCAGTCCCTGGAGTCAGCAATACTTTTGTAAAAAAATTATTTTTATTAGCTGGGCGTGGTGGCACACGCCTTTAATCCCAAGCACTCGGGAGGCAGAGGTAGGAGGATCACCATGAGTTCAAGGCCACCTTGAGACTACATAGTGAATTCCAGGTCAGCCTGGGCTAGAGGGAGACCCTACCTCGAAAAACCAAAAAAAAAAAAAAAAATATATATATATATATATATATATATATATAAATATATATATATTTTTAATTTATTTGAGAGAAAGAATGAGTATAACTAAGCATGCCAGGGCCTCTTGCCACTGCAAACTCCAGGGGCATGTGCCACATTATGTATCTGGTTTTACATGGGTATTGGGGAATTGAACCTGGGTTAGCAGGCTTTGCAAGGCCTTTAACTCATGAGCCATCTCACCAACCTAGTTGGCAACATTAACCATCACAAGGGGAAGCCTCTGAGGGCTGCAGAGTTGGGACACAATTGGGTCCCTGTGGCCAGGGTTTGGCTAATAACACTGTGTCTTCCAGATGGTATGCCTGAGGGACCCCCCACAGCTGGTGCTGGGTCTGCACTTCCTCGGCCCCAACGCTGGAGAAGTTATTCAAGGATTCGCTCTGGGAATCAAGTAAGTCAAGGAATGCCGGTGTCCCTCCACATGCCAGCAACTGCAATGCAAGCTGCCGCATCCACATGGCTCTTGAGGGTGGGACATGCACAGGTCTATAGCAGGCATCCTTCAGGCTCCTCTCAGACATGGCAGGCTCGGCGGGAAAGGAGGCTTTCTTCTCCAGACAGAGCTCTTAAGCAGAGTCACACAGCACGCCCACTGTGCCTGAGCACCTGGGGATGGCTGCAGCCATCAGTGCCTACTGGGCCTTTTCTGCATGAGTAGAAAGAACAGGATGAGCCCTCACTCCCACAGTCCTCAAGAGTCATGAGCAGGGTCTGGATCTTGAGGGGGCTGAGAAAAAGCTGCCTAGAGCTGTTCCTTGGGCCTCTCATTAAGGGAGTGTATATACACATGTGTGCGTACCTAGATACCTGCTGGCATGCATGTAGATTATTAAGGATAGAACCCTGGGCCTCACAAACTAGCCCAGTGCTCTACCTACAAACTCTATCCTGAGGCCCATGGAGACCATGGCTTGTGGTGGGGTGGGCAGGGATGCTGGGAACGCATGCATGGCTTCTCAGAAAGGTAGCCGAACTTAGGGTCCAGGAGGCAGAGGGCCAGGCAAGGACAAGCTGTGGAGGAAGCAGAGGTGAGGAGGGGTGAAGGCGAAGAGCGTGTGTGGAGAGCTGGGTCCCCAGTGGGCCCAGAACTGGGCTTTGGGGATAAGTGTCCTGGGACAGGAAAGAGCAAGGGGCAGGCTGGGGTAAAGGACCAGAGCCAGTATGCAGAAGGGCTCTGCAGGCAAGTTGGAAGGCCTAGGCTCGATGCCCTAAGACCCTAGTACAGGCAGTGAGCCTCCATCCTGCCATGGCTCACCTTTCCCGCACACCTGTGAAGGCAGTGGCTGGTCCCAGGTGGGCCATGTCCTTGGAGTACAAGTCTGGTCCCTCAGCTGCAGAGCGATATGCAGCACAACTATCAACTGGAACACAGGGTAGGTAGGATCCATGAGCCATCATCCATTCCTGAGAGTTCTGCTAGAGCCCATGGGGTGGATGCAAGGAGAATGGCTGTAGGTGGTCCTGTGTGGTGGGAGGGGTCATCTGTAGCTCTTGGGGCTGACAAGACAGGACCAGGCATGGCCCTATCCCAGAAACACATTGCCATCCACTTGGTCTGCATGCAGATGCTATTGCTCAGATTAACTCATCTCTGGAAGAATTTCTGAGAAAGTTCTTTAAATAATGGCAGCCTCTTTCCATAATATAAATGCAAAGGGTTGGTTTCTTAATATGCAGAGTCCGTATAACTCAATAATTGTAGTTCAGACAACTGGAAAGAACTGTACAGACCATAAATAGACAATTCACAGGAAATAAAAATAAAAATGAACAGTGGAAGGCTGCTATGCTTTGGAGTTTAACATTTGAAAATGTTTAAAATACCAAGGAACTGTTTGAATTAGTAAGAAGTACAAAGCGTGAGTCTGTGCATCGATCCCAGTGGCTTTTTAGTGTCTGGGAGAGAGACACTAAGGTCTGTGCACATCGGTAAAGTGCTGGGCCTGCTGCTTCAGACGTAATCAGGTGGCCTTGAAATGAACCTTGCTCACTAGGGACTTCCTCCTGTCTTTGATTTGTTTTTCTTTTCCTTCTTCCTCCTCCTCCTCTTCTTTTCCCTTTGGTTTTTCAAGGTAGGCTCTAGCCCAGGCTGACCTGGAATTCATTCTGTAGTACCAGCTGGCCTCAAACTAATGGAGATCCTCCTACCTCTGCCTCCCCAGTGCTGGGGTTGAAGGCATGCGCCACCACGCCCTGCTCCTCCTGTGTTTGAAATGCACACACCTGTTCAGTTGAGGGATTTACCCACCAGATGCTCTAGCACAAGTGTGTGTGGACATAGGAAATCTCATTTCAACCTTGTCCAATGGAAAGCAAGGGAAGCTGTTGCCATCAGTGCCTTATAGGGTGTCCATAAGTACAGCGCCCCTAAGGTGAATAGTGCCTGCCGAGCATTGCTGCTGCCTGGATTTAACTGCCTAGAGTGCCCACAGCACCCATTACTCTAGAGATCTTTGGCAACTAGGCTGGGTGGGGGCCGCTTCTCAGGGTCAGCAGCTAGACTGGACCCAGTTGTCTTCTCCCATGCGTTCATGCACTTACTCTGGACAGACAAGATACAGCTTATACAGCAGTCAGCTCCTTGCACAGTGGGTGTTTGGGGGTCATGTCTCCAAGTGTGAGATTTCTGAGCTGGGATGGGTGGGAGGCTTGCTGTTATGGGAGGCTGGGTGATAGAAGCTGTGATGATAAAGTGCACTTCTGCTGGCCGAAGTGGGTGATTTCTGCCACATCTTGGCAGAGTGATGGAGCAGACCTCAAGGAAGGGGTAGGTGGGACTAGAGATTAGAAGGCCCGGCAGCAAACCAGGGAGAGACTGGATGGGAGGAGGGCTCAAGGTGTCTGCCACTTGGCTGCTGTGGGCAGTGGGCATTTGCTGGAAGGGAGGTGGATAATTCAGTGTATGTGTGGTCAGATGTTCCCACCACGACTGGGGAAATAAGGGGGTTAGCGAGGAGAGCCTGTGCATTTCAAGGCTTTCCAGGATCAGGGTGGCATGGACATGCCTCCCTGCGCTGACTGCTTGCCATTCCCCACCCCATGTGTGCAGGTGTGGGGCCTCCTATGCACAGGTGATGCAGACAGTGGGCATCCACCCCACCTGCTCCGAGGAAGTGGTCAAGCTGCACATCACCAAGCGCTCAGGCCTGGACCCCACTGTGACCGGTTGCTGAGGTTAAGCCACCATCCCTGCCAAGCCAAAGGCATACACTTTATTGCCTGCTCACTACCAGGCTCTTCGGAGGCCTGGATCCAGGTACGCGAGCTTGAAGCTGGAACACGTGACTGGGATTAGGGGGTACTGTGCTGAGCATGATGCTAGGTGTATGGTGAAGCTGTACTTGAACTTGGACAGGTGAGCTCTGCCGCCTGTGCTCAGGCCATGGTGGTCCAGAAAGAAAGCTGGGAGGGGAGGTCACCAAGGGTCCATCCTCCTGAGGGACACCCTGAGATCCCCACCAATCATTGCTTTTTCCCATGTGTAGTGAGTACTGAGATGCCAGGCTTGCACCAACAGTGTCCCCTGGGCTGTTGCAGCCAAGTACTGTTGGTGAGAGCTGGGCTCCCCTTCCTGCCCCTGCAGTCTGTCAGAGCACTGGCTTATTTCCCTCTTGCCCAGAAGGTGGAGATGCTGCCTTGTGCTACCTCACGTCTGGCTCAGCTACAGCTTTGTAAAGCCAGACTGGCTGAGCAGGCAGCTGAAGTCTCAGTGGTTTCATCGTAACCCTCTTTTGAGGAGGAAGAGACTAGCAAGTGCCTCCCTCCCTGGCAGCGTCACTTCTGTCTGACATGACATCTTCCCCAAGCCCCAGCAGGGTGAGTCTTTGGGCTTGTACAGGCTGTCAGCCCTTCTGCAGTTAGAGTCCTTTGAGACCACTCCCCCACAACCCAGGTGGAGGCTATATGAAGAGCCGTTCACTCCCCCTCAAGATGCCTCTGGCAGATTTTAGGGTCCAAGTGATGGCTCAGGAGTCCGCCATGGCTCCCCAGAGTCAGGGCTGCCTTTGATACAGACAAAGGGCCCCAAGGCAGCTCTTATCAGAATATTATACCTCCAGATTGTTTTGTTAAGAGCCTACTACAAGATTTTATCATCTCAAAATATTTTTGTAGCGCTACAATGTTGCCTCTGACTCACTCGCCTGGGGCAGTGGGGGGCTCTGTTCAGGGCTCATCGCCAGTCATCCTTCGAGGGTCCCTTGTGTGACTGTGGATGCCATAGCTGGCCAACAGATGTGAGAATGCCTTCTGCTGACCCCACCCATCATTGGCAGGACTGAAAAGCCAGGCCTTGGCACCTCCCCGGAGATCCAAGATACATCTGTGGAGCCGTGTGTATCTGCACAGACAACAGGGTATGCCTTGCAGGGATGGCTCCAGGGAGTCAGCCTACACCTGCACCCCTCCACTCTCTTCAGCCTGGATAGCCTCTCCAGGCCCCCAGTGCCAGATGATGATGGCCTGGGCAGAAACCCGCATGCAGGGCTGCCCATGTCTGAGCCCCTTGGCACGTCTGGAACACAAATAAAGAGGGTGTTTTCTAAAGCACGTTCTGCTTGTGGTGTCCCAGGATTGCCCAGCAGGGCAGGACCTGGCCCCCTCAAATGAAAGAAGCTTCCAAGACCTGCTGGCTTGGGGATCCCAATCAACAGGGACATCCAGGACAACTAGAGCGCCAGGCATCTGAGCTCTGAAGTGCCCAGAAGCAACTGACGTGGGGGAGGGGGTTCTTCTTGGACCTTGAAGCAGGCACTGGGGGGCAGGGGACAGAGAAGACTTAGCAGGGGTGTTGGAGGCTTTCTGCTCCTGAACATCAGTCACCTTGTTAGGTTTGCATTGTGACCCTCCAAGTCAGCGTGTTGGCTGCATTTTGGCTAATCCTCCGCATTGAAGCTTGATGGGCCAGAGCGCCTGTCAGTCACCACAGGGAGAGCGAGCGCTGACAGCCACGGGCAGGGCCTGGCATTGTGCTGAGGCTTTAGCAGCAGCAGCTAATCTCGTGTCTTCCTTAAGAAAACATCACTTAGTCTGCTGGCCCGGGAGCCCTGGATGGGACCCTGCTTGTCAGCGAACAAAGGAATGTGTTTGCACCTTAATGGGCCTACAGGAGCCTGGCTCACGGTAGAAGCGTGTGAGGTGCTCAGACACCCAATTAAGATGCCAAGTGCTGGGCTGGGCCTGGCCCTCCTGACAAGTGCAGAGCCAGATCAGCCGTGTCCCATTTAACGCAAGGCTGGTGGCGCACCCCAGCCACAAGGATTCTCTAGGCTGAGGTTTTATCTGCCTCAGAGGCAAAGAGGTCAGCTAACACCTGCTGCCTGGAGCTGGTGGAATGGGAGATCTGGCCGGGCACCCTCCAGTGGATTGCATAGCCCTGGGAGCAGCCCCTGCCATAGGGCAAGCAACGAAACAGCCTTGGTGCTTGACAGTGAGAGGAAAGATGCAGCCCATGGGGGCCCTCAGCACACACCAGGCATCTCTCTGGGGGGAGGTAGGGACTGTTGACTGCCATGCTCGCCCAACCATCCAGTGCCATCCCCACAGCCCCTCTCTTCCCTAAGAACAGATCTTGTGTTGGCCTACCTGCCCTGGAGTCTCCTGGAGCCAGTGATCCTTTACCCAGGAGAAGCCAGACATCCAAAATCCATTCCCACATGACCTTACATCCTGGCTCCCTTTGCAGTCCTGGTAAGTGGTAGGTAAGGATCTGGCCAACTCATAGGCAGCAAAGGTAGTTAGCCACAGGGAGCTCATGGCAAACCACCCCTAGGACCAGACATTGCAGCAGCAACAGGAACAGGGTTAATGGATCCTGAAAGCAGCCCACTGCTCTGGTAGGACTTGGCCCCAGAGATTCGACTCAGGCAGCTGTGGAGCCAGAACAGGACTGGGAGGATCCCAATGGATCAGTTCTCACAAACTAGCAATTGCCCTGGGCCACTCACACAGGTTTCTAGTGCCCTGTGTTCTAGGGAGGGCAAGTGCCAGGAGCAGGACAAGATGTGCTGTCCCAGTAGTAGGATCTCACCTGAGTGTCTGTCCTGCCTGGCTGAAGGATTACTGCACGGCCTGCCCTCTCTCTGGACCAGAAAATGCAAGGTGGGGCTGGAGAGCCCCAGGGCCAAGTGCTCCTCACCCCAGGGCCAAGTGCTCCCTGGGGCCGCCTCCTCCTCTCTGCCTTTGCATGTTTTTATGGTGCAATGAAAATATGATTTTAATTCCTTAGATTGTTCCCTGTAACCTGCAATTACCCCCGGCTATGTCTTGCACACTTCTGCTTGTGGCTCCAGATTGCGCAAGGACTTGGGAAGAGGAGCTGGTGGGAGGCTACCTTCTGCTTCACTCCCTGGGAAGTGGGGTGGGGTGCCCATCCCCCACTGCCCCACCTCCTCCCTCCTCCAACTTGTCTCCTAGCCATACTGAGGCCCCTGCATGGCAGACACACAGAGGAGGGTGGCAGATAGTTTTATGGGCAGGACTGAGGGCCCAGGGAGGTTTCTGAGAAGGAGCCTGGAGCTAACAGCAAGGCATGTAAAGGGTACATCAGCTCTTGGGGATATCTGAGTTGCTGAGACTGCATTTCCTCATTACTCCAAGCATGTCCCAGAAGCCCGTGTGGAGCCCCAGCTCTGCTCAGTAGGCGGCAGTGGCAGTGTGCTTAGGTGTGCTTTCCTGGCAGTGGACATGGCCTCTGTGCCCTCAGCAGGCATCCTTACCAGCCAGAAGAATTACGGGTGAGAAGCAATATGCTGTCTGTCTTGGCCTTAGTCCGGAGCTTGTCCCTGACATCTATGCTCTTCTCAGGTCAATACCTGAGCCTCCATATCAGCAAGCAAGCACCTGGGAGGTAACAGCAGACCTGAGGCCCCCATCTGCCACTCACCTGAGCACAGCTGCCTGGATCTGTGGCCATTCCAGGAACTGCACAGAGGCACTCTGAGACATCCAACCAGTGTGCCTGTCAGGGAAGCTGTGCTTTAGGAGAGATCCATGTCATTATTGAGGCTCCAGATGCCTGGCCCTGGTCAGGAGGCTCCTCCATAACACCGGGGAGACATGATTGTATTTTCACTGCATTGTCTGCTCCTCCCTCCCTCAGTTTACTCCATGTCCCTCTGGAAGCTGCTTCTCCACCCAGGAACCTTGGGTGCACACACCTCAGGCAATGGTTCTTTTCAAGGGACTGTGGTCCCTTGCCTTGACCTCCACCTGTCTGCCCTTCCACCTTCCTGGTCCGCCCACCTGTGCTTCTACTCACAGTACATGGAGCAGGAGTGGAGAGGATGTGTGCAGGTTACTGCCAGAGTTGACCATCCCCTACCCAGAAAAGCCGCAGCAGTGGCTGGTGTCTGAGGCAGATAGGAGTGGGCTGTACATCCTAAGTAGCCAGGCACCTGGGCAGTGCAACACAGTCCTTGGTCAGCCTATGCCAATTATCCACCCAGATGACAGGAGCCAGCCCTGGCCCCAGCTTCAGAGAAAACTGCATTCTGCTGGCCCCAAGCTTGTAGACTGTGGTCTTGCTGGGCAACAGAGCCTCAGCCCAGCCCAAATTGGGGAGGGGACTGGAGCAGAGGTAGGATGCTATGCCCTCCCTAGACCAGGTATCACACTTGAACAAGCAAGGATGCCTGGCTTGGGGAGGGTGTCAGCTCTCAGTGGGAGTTCTGCCAGCCTATGTTGCCAGGAACCCACTGTCTATCCACCCAAGGCCAGGTCTCAAGCAAGGTCTTAACTTGCTTCTCAGGGAGGTGGATGACTGCCAACGGGTTTCTGGGCCCTGCTCCCTGGGCTTCCACAGAACTCTCAGGCAGCAGCCCAAGTCCGCACTGATGGGCCCTCAGCACAGAAGATGTCTCTTCTGAGGATCTTAAGATCCGAGCACAGGCCTCTTCCACTTTCAGACTGGCTGTGTTCTTCCCCTTCTATGCCCAATAGGGTTCTCCTGGGTGCTGGTTCCAACAAAAGCCCAGAACCAGCAGGGTCTGTAGCGGTATCATTTCTGTCTTGGGCACCCAAACTGTATGTTGCATGCTTTGGAAACTGCCTTGTGCCCAGTAGGGGCATAAATGGAAATGCATGTCAACTCCTTGCTTCCCCTAGGAAAAGGCAGCAGGAGATGCCACCAAGCCCAGGCCTTGTTTCCTCCTCACACCTCTGCTGCGTGCCCAGGTTGGTGGGCTCTCTGATGTTACGTTGTGCTTGTGGGTGAGGTGGAGGCTTCCCCAACACTGTGCAAACATCTACACTGTCCTACCACAGCCAGGCTACAGGTCTTGGCTGCTCAGTCTCCTGCTTTAAAAAGCTGCCTAGCAGGTGAAGGCTGGCAAGGACTTTTTCAACCATACTTACCCAGAAGTTCAGGATGGGAAATAAGTTGCTATTTGATTATTCAGCAAAAAAAATGACAAGAGATTACTAGGATTTGGAAACCCATCATCATTTCTAGTCTGGTGGGCGGAGGGCTGTAACATCAGGCTGACTTACCTGGGTATTCCTTGGGCTTCATCTATAGCATTAGGTGTCGGGGTCCACCTCTAAGGCCAGCTCTCTTGACTAGGATCATCACTCCTGTTTCCAGAACCCACTATGACAGGGTGAAGTTTTGTCAAGGGCTGGAGATGAGCAACAGACGTGAGTTTCCACTGCTGCCGTGATCCCACAGGAACAACAGAACTGTAGCCACACCTCCCTGCACTGACCGGTCAGTCGCTGAGGGTTCGGGAACAGTGTCCTGTCACACCCATGCCTGCCATGGCCCATCTGCTGTGGCCCAAGTCCACCAAAAGTCTGAGCTTGCTGCTGCCCATGGATAGGGAGCGTGCCTGGGAAGGAGGGATAAAATTTGAGACTCATTTTCCAGATACTGCTTCTTGATCCCTGTGACCTTGATGGCGGATCAGCCAGGGTGCTTTCCCTGGGCAGCCCTGACTGCTGGAGCCTGGCTTCTGTCGTTTGCCAACCCCCCAGAACTCCCTAATTGTTCTGAGTTACTGGTTCTGCCACCAGAGGGTTCAGGAGCCCTGAACACACTGGTCCCCAGCCAAGCACCTGTGGCTCCAAAGGTATGGAGGAGCCCCCCACCTCTCCCTGGGCCCCAGCAAAGCATCTCAGACCCAAAGCTGTCTAATCCCAGCCTTGCTTTGGCTGATGGTGCTCAGGTTACCTTAATCCCGAAACCCAAGTCACAGCCTCTGCAGCCTTCCCAGTACCATCTGAGCAGCACATGGGACTTTCCAGTGAGCATTAAGAGGACTCTTCTCACAGGCCTTCTGTGTTCAGTCCTGACTTCCCACCAGGGGTAAGGTAGGGTGCTGAGCACCCACAAGGTGGTAATCCCGCCCCAATAGAATTAAGCAAATTCCAGGGACACTAGGCCCTTGGCCACCTGGCCAGTCCAGCCACAACCTCATTCCAGGGAGGAAACAAAGCCAGCAGTGACTACAAGATGGGCAAGGCAGCCCAGCTAAAGCCTGACCTCTAGGGTTTCATGGGACAGTAATTGGGCCTTATAGTCCATAAAATTAAACTTTTCCCCCTCCCAATAAAATTTGATCTTTGGGATTTATAACTAATGATCAAATAACACCAAATGCCTGGGAATAAAGTGTGATCATAAACAAGATACAGTGTCACCTTGTTACATAGCAACTGGGGGTCAGGAGCCAGCTGGGCCCAGCTCCTTGGCCTAGCTGCTGGCCACTTACTCCAGGGTTCCCAGGGTAGCCTTGCTCTGTGCACGGGCATAAGTCTGAGCACCCTACCATGAAGCAGGAACACCCCCACTGTCTCCTTTGTTGTGCTAGTGGTGCATGAGCCTTTTAATGGTGCCTTGTCTTCAGGGTCTTCACAAAAATTTCCCTAAAGCAGATATAATTAGCTCCTGACTTACTAGGGTCAAGATGTGGGATGGGCCGGGCGTGGTGGTGCAC
>PVHP010019923.1:0-31357 GCA_004024765.1 Zapus hudsonius
TTTGGAATTCAGACATGAGGGGAAGCTCCATGATGGCAGGGAAAATGATGGCATGAGCAGAGGGTGGACAGCACCAACACCACAGCACTGCAAACAGCGGCAGGAAGATGTGCCAAACACTGGCAAGGGGAAGCTGGCTAGAACCCCCATAAACATACCATCAACAACACACCTCCAACAAGGTTTCGATCCCGAAACTGGCATCAGCTGGGGATGGAGCATTCAGAACACATTAATTTTATGGGGGACACCTGGATCAAACCACTACAGACAGGGTCTGTGGTTGGCCTGAAGCTCACCCAGTAGGTTAGTCAGGGTGGCCAGTGAGTCCCAGGGATCCACTTCTCTCTGATGCCCAAGTCCTTAGATTACAAGTGCAGGGCACCATATGTAGCTTTTTCCCATGGGGACTAGGGGTTTAACTCAGGTCTTTATGTTTGCATGATGTAACAGTTATATTCTCAGAGCTGGGACAAAACATCTGAGGAGAAGCAGCTTATGGAGAAAAGGATTTATGGATTTTAATAAAGGATTTGCTTATCATGGAAGGGGTTGTTTTCCAATGGCAGAGCAGACAGCTGGGATGTCACACCTCCACTTAGCAGGAAGGTAGTCACTTTAGTGACCCACAACTCTCTACACCCAGTAGTGCAGGAGGGGAGGATCAACCCAAAGGTCTGTCCCAAGCAATGCACCTCCTCTAGCAATGCTCAACCTCCCAAAGGCTCCACCATCTGGGGACTAAGCAGGCAGCTCAGCCACAAACAATTGAAGGACATGTTGTATTCATACTACCTGTGATGGTTGAGTTTTGTTGTCAACTTGACCTTTCAAGTAATCTTGGGTGGGTCTCTGAGGATGTTCACAGGAAGGCAGCCACTCAGTAGAGGGTAGGATGTAAAGAAGTACAAAGAAGCTGGAAGTAAACATCCTTTCCTGTGTGGGCAGTGCAGGAAGGAAATTCCAGAGACTCAGGAAGCCATTAAGTCTGGGGAATG
Source organism: Zapus hudsonius (assembly GCA_004024765.1). NCBI lineage: Eukaryota > Metazoa > Chordata > Mammalia > Rodentia > Dipodidae > Zapus > Zapus hudsonius. The sequence continues at coordinate 999 of PVHP010019923.1, forward strand.
GTTGCAAGACCCCACCCTAAGCCTATATAAAGGGGAAGAAATTCTCTCCTTGGCTCCTCCTGCCGGTTTGCTGTTCTGTGTGTGGTGTTGGTGATGGGTTTTTCTCTCTGCTCAGACCTGTGAAAGAGGGCCAACCTCTTTCACTGTTATGGAACTTCCCCTCAATCTGTGGTTTCAATAAACACTTTCCTCCCCCAAATTGTGTCTGGTTTGAAGATTCATCACAGCAGCGTGTGGCTGACTACGACACTACCACACATGACAAGCATTTAATGCCTGAGCTATCTTGCTAGCCCAAATTATACCTCATTTACAAAAGTAGTTGGTATTTTGAGTTTGGCTCACAGGCCCTCCTTTGTAGACTTCTGTTTTAGAAAATTGTTTTGCTTTCCAAGTCTTTCCTTATGACAGATATCAAAGGACCAACATGATCTATGTGGATCTGATCACTGATGCTGCTAATGTGTTATCCAGTCTCATGAATGGATTTCTTTTACTCACCTGGACAGAGGTCAGGTAGATCTTGTGGCAGGCAGACCTGACTTCCAACTGGTCCAGACTTCAAGACTTGAGGTTTTTTTTTTTTTCTTATCTCTAATTTTAGGATGACACTACTCAAGGTGTTATCATATCATCCCATTCTAATCAGAAATCTTAAATGTAAGTTCAGGCTTTTTATTAAGCCCACATGGAAGAAGTCTATAACGTTTTCTTAGTTACATTCATAAAATCTATACAAAAGTTCAATATATTTTCAGACTTGATGATTTTAACTATCTATAATTTTTTTTCCTAAAAGTGTTATTTAGCTCGATGTTGCTTACTTGAAAAAGATTTATATATTTCTCGTGATTTCTTCTTTCAGAAGATTATGGAGCCTTAATCCTTCTGTATAGGGTATTTTGCAGTCAGCCACACGCCGCTGGGATGAATCTTCAGACCAGGCACAATTTGGGGGAGGAAAGGATACTACAGATTGAGGGGAAGTTCTGCAACAGCGAAAGAGGCTGGCCCTCTTTCATAGGTCCAAGTAGAGAGAGAAGCCATCACCTATACCAAGCACACATACAACAGGCAACAGGCAGGAGGGCCAAGGATAGAATTTCTTCCCCTTTATATAGGCTTAGGGTGGGGTCTTTCAATCCTATCCCAGACTTAATGGTTTCCTGTGTCTCTGGAACTCTTGCACTGCCCACACAGGAAAGGATGTTTTCTTCTAGCTTCTTTGAGCTTCCTTATATCCTTCCCCCTATTGAGAGGCTGCCTTCCTGTAAACATATCAGATACCACCCAAGATAATTAAAAAGATCAAGTTGACAACAAAACCTAAACATCACAGGGTAGCATGAAAGGTAATACAGAATTAATAGGTTAGAAATCAAAACAACAAAGTGATAATGACTACATCATCTAAGCTGAGGTTTCTATTCTATTCAAGGCTATTTGTGCAGGAGGTGATATACCGGGAAAGTAGGAAGGCACAGTTCTTCTCAAAGGGAGAAAATGCAGACGGAAACGGAGATCTGTAAGAAAGAAGTATTGTAACTGTTTATGTTGTATACACATCAATAAAGAAGGTTATCAAAGGCTTGACACTTGAAAGGATGACAAGCCACTTGTCACAAGACTGTGTTCCTCCTGAACTCATGTGCAGTCAGGTCATGGAAGTGGTCAAAGCACAATAAGCAAGGATATCAAAGAGTTTGATGCTTTTCTCGGGTTTTTACCCATCCAGTGTATTTTAGACTTTTTTGAAGATCCCTTTCTTTGAGGATGCTGGTTAAACTTACACAGCTTTGAGCCTGATTCTAAAGCTTCCAGGCTGGATTGTCTAGGCTGGAGAGCTGTGGGTCTTCGATGCTAGTCAGCCTCAGCCATGCTGAAATTTGAGAATCGCTTCAACTCCCATTCTCTTGGTCAAAACCTTCCTGCTTCCCCTGCTTCTGAAAAGATCCAGATCCTGTTCATAGATCACAGCCATAGCTTCAAATTTCGAGTTGGCTTGGAAGAAGTCATTTAGGCTTAAAGATCACAAATGTGGGTCTCCAATACAATTTTCCTATCATCCTTATGAAAAGAGACAGCAGGGATTCAAGGTCTCAGAAAAGAGACTTTGTGGGGTCATAGTGGCAAGGTGATGAGTGTCACTCATGAGCCAAAGAAAGAAGCCTCAGGAGAAACCATACCTGCTGAAAAATGGATGGTAGAAAAACAAATTTCTCTCTTGTCTAAGCTACCTAATCTGTAGTGATTGATTCTGACAGCCCTACCACAGTGGCCCAGGCAGTGTTAGATGCTATATCTTTGGAAGATGAGGTTCTGGAATGAGGAAGGTCTAGCTATACCCTAGCTCACTGAGAAGCAAGCACAGGCTCAAGTAGTAGTAGTTGACATAGGAGTAGAATTGTGGAGGCATTATTCCAGGGACTTGGATTCCCTCTCACTGAGGTCATTCCACTGGATTGCTGCTGATAGGAATAATGAGAATAACCAAGAGAGGGCAGATAGTCTCACAGAGCAAACACAAACTGCTAAGAAAGCCAAAAACGAAAAAAAATGGTTTGAGTGATGATGGTCCATAAATGCCATAAACGAGGCTGTGTACTCCTTAAAGGAGTGAGAGCTGTTTCCTAGAATGCTTATATTGGAGCAATCATGAAAATAATTAGCCACTTTGCATAATCATCATCAGTTGATGAAATAATTATTGTGTAGTCATAGAGAGCAGACCATTGATTATTACCTTGGGAAGATAAAACACATTTTTTTTCTCTAAATTAGCCAACTTCAAAGCAGAGGAAAACACAAAACAAATGGTTGAGTTATGATGTAATGTTGTAAACATTTTAATCGAGGCCCGCTTTCTCTTTGATGTTGGAAAATCTCAAGGCAATGCACAGACTTTGGTAAATTATGATGGCAAACTAAGATCAACTTTCGTCATATCTGTCTCTGAAATTCACATCACTTTGGGAGAAGACAAAACTTTTATTGAATACATTTGCCCTCGCCTTTTCTCTATTAAAGTGAAGAGAGCAAGAATTCACCTTTAACAAAACATATTCTTAGTCAGCCTCAAAATGTGTTTAATTTATGAAACATGTGTTAACTTTCTGAAAAAGTCTTTCTTTTGTCTTGTTTGTTTCTGAACATTGCTCTGTGTTACAGATTTTCTCTTTGGATCTTTTTATTTATTTTTTTCTGTGAGCTACAGTACTCCGTTTGCATATTTTTAACCTCACAAAAATATAAGGGGAAAGAAAAAAAATATATGTGTGTGTGTGTGTGTGTGTGTGTGTGTGTGTGTGTGTGTGTGTGTGGTGTTTTGTATTACTTGACAGTCAGACTACAAACAGCCTCTGAATCAGTCATTTAAGATGTATTATTTTGGTCATATGATAGGCTAAAATTATGTCTTCATGTGTAAAACTTGTAGCAAATCAGATTTGTACTTTAAATGGAAGATGTACCCCTAAAATGTTTATTGAATATATATATATATATATATATATATATATATATATATATATATATATATATATATATATATATATATATATATATATGTGTGTGTGTGTGTGTGTGTTTACTTATGTTGTTGTAATATCAACATATCCTCTGAAACCCCCCTCTCTCTTTGAAGTAGGGTTTCACTATAGATCAGGCTAATGTAGAACTCACTTTGTAGCCCAGACTGACCTCAAACTGAAAGTGATTCTCCTAACTTTGCCTCCAGAGTGCTGGGATTAAAGACACAGGCCACTATGTCTGGCCTTTTCTTTAAAATACAATAGGTAGGAGTTAAGAGTGTAATCCAATCGTAGGACACCTGTCTCACATATGTGAGGCTTTAGGTTCAATCTGAGCATCACTAAGAATAAATAAATAATAAATAAATAAATAATATCTAATAATTTTTAACAAACTTGCTACCTGAAGAATTTCCAAGTAAGATTATTATCTTATTTCTGGACTTTCTATACATCTATGCCTATATACTAATAAACTAAAACTGTGCGTGCATTTGGTATGTATACTGCATGGCTGGAGCAAAAGTAGATGAATTGTGATTAAATAATGATGAATTTTTAATATACAAGGAGAGATAGTCTTGGGTTGAAGGCAAGAAAAAATGGATGCTTCGTGTTTATATGAATGATGGTTGTAGAAGAGAGGATTGTAAAGGGTAGGGGAGTGAGAAGTGGAATGGCTATGTTATGGGATGTAAAGGTGAGTTGAAAACAATAGGAAATGTCTTAAATGTATAGATTGGCACTATTGCACCCTAAGTATGTGCATAAAATAATACACTTGTGACCAAATGAACCATGAAACTACATACACCATGAAAGTACATGCACCATGAAACTACATCTTGATGTGTATTTCATACCTTGTTTTACATGTGCTAATATGTTAATTTACATGTATAAATTTAAAAATCAGGTACCCAGAAAATCAATAGTGCTGGTTACTAAATATTGATGGAGCGAAACCTTCTGAGAATGTCCCAGTTTCCTTGTTTTTCTATGAGGACGTGTAGTTAGTCATCACCAACGAGTTGTAAAAAAAAGACTAGCTATGAATAAACTTTAGGCTGGGTCATTCATTGCTAACTCAAAAATTTCCAGAATTCCTCCCTCTCTCTGGAGGAGGGATCACTTGGATATATGATAAGACAAAAGTGAACCCTCTCAACACTCGACAGATAGGCAAGAAAACAATTTTCTGCTTCGAATCACCAATGTCTTGGTGAATAGCAAGAAAACATTTACGGCTTCTAATCACCAAAATCTTGGGGCTGCTTTCATGCAGTGTAACGTAGATTTGGCAACAGAACCTTCTCCACAATTAAAGCTTCAGATCTTCCAGTTTCTGGGTCACCTCTGATTGTACAAGGACATTAACAACATTGTTCTCCCCATCAATACAGTAAGATAAGATCACCATGTAAGGATGTAACTTATTTTAACATTCTAAATACTCTATCTATGTGGTGCCATCTTCTCCCTCCCTCCCTCTCATACCTGAATTTTCACAGATTTGCCATGATTTTTTGGTGCTCAGTGGCCGTGCTATCAGCCCATGTGTTTTGTTAGACCCAGAGCCTTCCTGGAAAGCCCAGATTAATGCCATTGAGTGCACAGTCTGCCTTTGTGGTAGGCAGATTTGGAGATCTGCCCTTTTTACCATCTCAGGTCTGTCTGCTTTCTTTGGACATAGTTTCCAATTTTTTTCAATCCCAGCTGGTCTGATTCCTGGATGGAGAATGCCCAATTGGAAGCATTTGTGCCAACCAGTGCTAAAACAGGCACTGTGCAGAGGGTTCTCCCTTCGGCTTGGTGCTTGGCCCATCTAACTCTATGCCTAGAGCCAAGTCCTGGGGCCAATTTCACCTTCTAAATGTGGTGCTCAGCTGTGGTCTGGGTCCAGGCACTTTCTTCCCTCATACTGGTTCCATAAAGTGTGTCTCATGATGAAATAACAGAAGCAAGTTCAAAATGGAGAAGAGATACCCGGTTATGTAATATAAAGTAGAGAGCTTGGGACCAGCAGCAAGGTCAGGAGAGAGGGAGAAGAAAAAGACTGAAGGTGTGGTATCCAGGGGGGGCTGCCTAAAAATCATGACCTTTGTTGAACAGGGACCCCAAGATAAATGGCTGGTCTTAGGTATAAGGCTCTGGAGGACAGGGCCAGCAATCTAGGAAAGAATTCAAATCTTACTATATTCAGAAGTCTTAAACAGCTATGTGAACCCCACCCTCAAGATAGAGCTAGGAATATCAATTCTGAAGGAAACCAAAAATTGGGACAGCCTATAGGAACTATTAGGTTAGAACAAAACAGAGGTCTGATTCTACCAATTCGTCTGGGCCAATATTTCTCAAAATAATATCCACAGATCAGTTGCTTCAGAGTCATGATGGGGGCAGGATGACATTAGGAACAAAAGTCTACTGAATGAATCATCTACATAACTCCAGAATATGAGAAGATCCCACTGTCCATGAGAAATATAGACTTCTCATGTCTAGGCATCTAAATCTGAGAAGGGAAGATCAAAGCACACAGAATGATTTAATGAGTTGAGCGCAGCAGACACTAACATGGGAATTGAGTTTTCAATACATCTAAGGGAAAATGATTTCTGTAAGCATCCCTTACCTTTTATATTTCAACATGTAAGTCGAAGGGCCAAAGGTAAGAATAAAATAATAAATGAGATGCTCTCCAGTTAGTAAGACAAAGCATGATATGCTCCAATGAGGGAAAAAATCAGTAAATTATTTCAAATTAAGAGATTAAGTTTTAGTTTAAAAACTCAGTGAAGCTGACAAGTTTTGTAGAGGAAGTTATTTTCAAAAGGAATGGGCAGGTGTTCTCTGACGAAGAATGTCTATCATTAAAGACACCAAGTGGGGAAAACCTTCACAGATGTATCATCTAAACCTGTAGCCACACATGTTGCTTCACGCAGTTAGGTCAGTCTTATTGCCAACAGGTAGCTTATTAAAAGATTCTTGCATGCCAGCATGAAGAGTTTGGCCTATTAGTTAAAGCAGGCTCTAGGCAATTATAATTTAAAAGGTTCCTTATATCTATCAGGGATCTTTGTGGATGAGAAAAATCCTCTCCAGTGGTGTTAAAATGAAATGCCTTAAAAAAACCTTCAGTCGCAGTAGTATTACTCAGAGCAACCAAAAACATGAAAAAACTCCACATCTCTCTCAACAACTGTTGTGTGAATAAACAAGAAACACCCTTTACCAAGTAGGAGAACCAAAGCAGCAATGTATGCTGAAATGTGGCAGACCTCCCAAACATCATATGCACTGAGCAAAGCTAGGTGTTAAAGACCACATAGTCTCTGGCTGTATTATACAAATTATCCAGGCAAGACAAGTCTTAAAGTATGAAAATAGAAAGCATAAGGATGAATAGGTCCTGAGTCTTCTGAGGGGGATATAAAAGTCGTAAGATTGGACTGTGGTGATTAATGTATAATTTCAATTATAAATAATATATGAAGAACTTGGGACTTATTTTATTGATAGAGTATTTGTCTTATAAGTTGTAAGGCCCTGGGTTCAGGTCCAATACTGGAAAAGTATTAAAGAGTATACTTAATCAGGTAAGTATTATAACATGGACACTATCTCATAAATACTGTTTTAAAGCTGTAATATATAGTACAAACCTGTAAGCATAGCAAAGTCTCAGACACTCCAAACATAGCTCTTTGGCCTCTGACAAAAGCTTGTGGAAATCTTAAGGTGGGTGTGGGCATTGTCAGTGCCAGCTCCAGTTACCCATGTTGTAACAAGTGAGATTCTTCCACTAACACACAGTGGGCTTTAGGGACTACAATAACACATGCCAACTTTACCGGGCCACATTTTCTTATATTTGGAAGGTTTGTTCAGTTTTGTCTCTTTTTTTTAAATATATATTTATTGTCCATAATGAGTTACATTATTTAGTGGGCAAACAATGCATTGTTATCCCGAATTCCCCAATTCCCCCCCTCCCCATCCCTGATCAGTTGTATATCCTCCTCCGTGGGCTGTCTGTATTAGTCCTTGTGGCAAGGGATCCTGGATATCCTAGTACTCAGCCTGGTCTTCCTGGCCCAAGTGTGTTGTTACTGATGGGTGCCATGCCTCCGGACTGTCTCCCCCACCACGGCTCTCACAATCTTTCGGCCCCCTCTTCCTTATGAGTGTGGACACTTGTGTATAGAGGTGGAGGGGGTGAGATCGAATCTGTGGAGGCTAACCTCTTCCAACATCACCTTATTTTCTTAAGACTGGGTTTCTCACTGAAGCCAGACCTCACCTAATCAATAAGACAAGCTAGGCCATAAGCCCCAGAAATCCTGTCTCTGTCTCCCAAGTGCTCAGATTGCTCAGGCACATGCCACCACACCTGGCAGACATTTTTCTCATGGGTGCTTGAGTTGTGAATGGGATCCACTTTGCCAATGGAACCCTTACCCCAGCACGGATCCTGGGTTTTCATCTAAGTGGTCCGAGGAGTGAACTTTAGGGGAAGGTAGAAATGCATGTAGAGTTTACACCAAACTAAGATGAGCGAGCCAGTAAATATGCTTCCCATGGCCTCTCTTACAAGTACTTGCTAAAGTTCACAAAGAATTGAGACAGCCTAAATGATGGGAAGACCCAACACATTATATATGTTCAACTCAACTACCATTACTAGCTCTAGAAGATTCTAAGGAAGATGGAAGTTAGGGTGATAGGTTTAGAAAGAGAAACAGGGAAATAGGAAAGATTAAATGTGGTGGGAAATGCTATGTAAATATCCAATGAGTATTGTTTTTGTATTAAATTCCATAGCTTTCAGTGAGAATCATTTAACTTCTAACGTGTCTCTGATTCAAGAAATAGGATTTTCTTTCAGTACTAAGCATTGTAGTATTCTAAGACAACAAGACCCTTTTCACATAACTTTTGGCTGATACTGGGCCATATTTTTTAACACAAATATATTCATGTGAGCTAGTCTGTTCATCCTTTCAATAACTAGTGTAATTGGAGGTCATAGAGACAGGGTGATTTTGCTAGACACTGGCTAGATTATGACAAGGGGAAATAGGGACTTAAGAATTTTGAGCAGGTGTATTTTACACAAATACATGAAGCTGCAAAACAGGTGAAAAAATGGAAGACAGTAGTGTTATCACATTTTCTCTCCCATTTAAAGATATCAAAGTTACCTCCTCTAAATTGTCTCAAGTGCCTAACATCTTAAGTGCTCTTAATGGATCTATTGTTTGAATAGTTTCCACCCAGAGTATTTCTGAGCTGTTCAAATACCTACACTCCTCATAACCTTTCTTTCAAAGCCTTTGACATCCTAGTTGGTTTTGAATACCTAAAATAGCACACAATCCTCTAAAATGGAGCGAAAGACAGAGCAGAAGCACCCATTCAAATTACCAGGGAAAGAACATAAAAGCACTTTTCTGTATAGACAGAACTTGAAAACCAAATTTTTCTGGCTAGCGGTGTGAAAGCAATAGAAACCTCAGGAATTACTTTTGCGACTGAGGAAAGAGCTATTTAGCTGAAAATGATGAAAGACTCGTTAATTAAAGCAACATGAAAGAAGCCGCTGCAATTTACCCTGATTGTTCTTTTTTTAAAATCGTTAACTCTCTTCCTAATTTCAGGAAATTCTGGCGAGTTCCTGTAGCCAATCACTCCATTCCCTCTGCCTCTCCAGGTTTCTCAACACGTCCCATTCATTAGAAAGCATCGCTGTAAGAGGCATCCAGTTTTTGAGTCCTTTCCTCCCTTTGGACCACAGTGATTATGAATGGGACTGAATAATAGCATAGACTCTCCTCTCTCTCTCTATTATCTCTCTCTGTCCTGATTTCAAAGATAACAGTTGTTCCTCAGTGCTATCAATGGGCCTGCCATGCAAACACAAGACAGGCTTTCTTTTATGCAATTTACTTTCATCCAAGAAGGTGAATAGCCACACACACCCAATTTCAGCATAGGACTGATGGAATTTAATGGAAAGTAAATTGTTTTCAAATTACATGGAATTCATGAAATGGGTCTGAAGGTCAAATTAGGTGGTCAAGTTATTGCTGCTTAAATGTCATTTATTTAGACTGCCTGAGAGTGATGAATGACCATAGGGTCCTAGCATCCAAAGAGCTGGTCGGGAAGTCTAAAATCTATCTGCTTATGTACTCAGCCATATGATCAAGAAAGAATATGGTAAAAAAAGTATTTCCTGGCCTGTCATAAAGAGCCCAAACAAAACCTAAAAGAAAAAAGGAAGTGGTGAGATAAACAAGAGACCTATCACCACAGCAAGCCAGATAACATATGAAAGGTCAATGGAGACAGACACCAAGATACCCAAGACAAACCAAAGAAGAAGTCCAGAGACACTTAAGGTCTCAACAGTAAGGCAGACTTAAAACTCACCCACCATGACTCAGGGAACTGAGCGGAAGAGGGGGCGGAAAGATTTTAAGAGCCATGGTGGGGGAGAATGTCCAGAGACCTTGTCCCTTATCAACAACACACAAAGGGAAAAAAACTGGCTACCTCTTGTGCTATTCATAACCCTCTACCCCATGGACTGATCCAGTATGCCCACCAAGGAGGACCCCAGTAGATTGGGGGCAGAGAGAAGGGAAATGGTGGTATAATCATAAGATTTGTTCATACAATGTATCTAATTATTATTTTTTTAAATATTTTATTTATTATTTTTTCAAGCAGAGAGATACAGAGAGAGAGGGAGAGAGAAAGAGAGAGAGAGAGAGAGAGAGAGAGAGAGAGAGAGAGAGAGAGAGAGAGAGAAAGAAATTCACCAGGGCCACCACCTAGTGGGTCTGGCACATGTGGGTCCTGGGGAATTGAACCCGGGGCCTTAGGCACTATAGGCAAGTGCCTTACCCATTAAGCCATCTCTCCAGCCCCCAATGTATCTAATTATTTTTAAAATATTTTATTTATTCATTTTCAAGCAGAGAGAGAGAGACAGAGAGAGGGGGGGGCCAGGGTCACCACCTTGTGGCTATGGCTTATGTGGGTACTGGGGAATTGAATTGGGGGCCTTAGGCACTGGAGGCAAGTGCCTTAACCACTGAGCAATCTCTCCAGCCCTGTATCTAATTATTGATAATAAATATATTCACAAAAAGTACTTCCCATGTACTTTCTCAAATATGTTCTTACTGCTTTGGGTCTCCTCTACCAAAAGCCTTCTTTAGGCTCAGCTATCTTAGTTTCTGCATCATCATTAACATTCTACCCTTGTTATATTCTATTTTCACACAGCCTTTTCTATCCATTTAGACTCTACTTGTCAGCAACCATACTCAGTATGAACTCTCCGTTGCATTACATTCTATTATGTCTGCACTTTTCCAGAGCCTCCAGAATTATAGATAATGCAATCTAATTTGATGCATACTTGTGTCGTTACATACTTATCCAAGATATTTTGTTGAATTTTCCTTGCCTCCTAAGTAATAGTGAAAGCCCTAGCCCTGAAAAGAACTCTATTTTCTGTTTTGACCTCAAACCACCTGTCTTGCAAATACTGGATACATTTGAGAGCTAACCCTTTTGTCCTGTTATTATTTGGCCTGTTAGAATTACATGTTGTGTGTCAACTGTCAGTTTCTTTATATCTCCACATTGTCGGATGGTCTTCTAGTCTTAGGTGAACCACAGACAATTTTTTGAAGTTTAAGACAACTAATTTCATTTTGGATAGCCTTAATTCTTTCTGATTATGATCTGAAATCTTCAGTCACTTTCATTCAATGGAATAATTCTATTTTCAGAAATGACATGAAATTATTTGAATAGCATCTTCTTTAAATATGTATCAGCCAGGGTACTTGTAAGAAGAAAAATGAATAGACTACATCATAGTCAACCACAATGAGGCACAGTTTTGGGAGGAAAGGATTTATTGAAGTAACACACCCATGGGAAGCTCCATAATGAAGAAAAAGGCCAAGCAGAGAGAGGAACCCATCACCAGCACCTCAAGCAAGCACACTCAAAACTCTCCAAAAGCAGGAATTCCAGGCTTGAGCTCAGACTTCTCTTTGCATATCTATAGCTGGAGTTCCAGAAGCAGAAGCATTTTAAATACACCTTAGGGCTGGACCCTACGATCTGGTTAAGGTGATATACCCTCCAGCCAGGCACCTGGAGATAAACTTTCATAACTCTTGAATCTATTGGGGGACATCCATTCAAACTACCACAGACTATGATCAATATGTAGTGTGTGTGTGTGTGTGTGTGTGTGTGTGTGTGTGTGTGTGTGTGTGTGTTTATGAGGGTGACTTGTGAAGACAGAATGAGAAGAAGAGAGACACAGATAATGAGAGAAATTTTGGTTCTTGATTGGTCAAGTGATGATGGGGATGAGGTTTACCAAAGTCTTCTGGAAGTCCAGGAAGGCTGGTGGATCTGACTTCCTGTCCAATTTCAAAGGCCCAAGAGAGCCTGGAGAGCTGGTGCTCATGCCAGGTGAAGGTAGATCTACCGGTTAAAGCAGGTATATTTCACCCTTCTACCTTCTTATTCTTTCCATTGCCTTGTCAGTTTGGATGTTACCTACTTGCATTGGAAAGTATTTTATTCTTCACTTGATCTGCTGAATGCAATGTGATGTCTATTAGCAACAACTCCAAGGCATACCTAGAAATAATGTCTAACCAGACTTGGAGACATTTATTAATTAAATTTATATTCATGCATAAAATTAACCATGGTAGTTTTTCAGATATTTGGAGATAAGCATGCTTGCAGCACTAGGCATTGATTCAAGGGAACCTGGCCAAGGAAAAAGCAATTGCTTTCACAATATGGCCACTCCAACTTGTCAGCCCCACAAAAGAATGATGCTTGATGAGAAATCTATTAAGCACTAGACAGTTTCTAATGAAGACTGGACGATCAAATGTCTGTAGACAGAAGTCTGATGCTGCTAACAAGAAGCAACCTCCAGAATGTGAGCCTTTCCTCAGTCGAGGTCAGGACTCCTTTTACTAAATATTTCCAGAGAAGTTTCTTTTCTTCCAATGTGCAACCTCCATAAGTGGTTGCTTTTGTTTCATAGACAAGATCTACAATGCGGCAATGACATTACAAGGTTAGGGGTAGACCATGTCTATGAAAACTTGACTTTGTAGCTTTTTTTTTTCTTTTGAGACAGACAGTCTCCTTATATAGCCTAGGCTGACCTAAAAATAATTGTGCTCCTGCCTTAGCATCTTTATTGATGAGAATATAGGTGTGTCCTACAACTGGCTGGCTTGGTAGTTTTTGATGAAATTAATGAAAGCTATGAAGATACAAATACCAAAGTGACTAGGGACAAACTGAGGTCTGCTGGAAGAGCATTGGCCTGTCTGGGTACATCTCTCTCTCTGTGGCATTTGTTTTAATTTTTTTTATCACGATGAGTTCTCAGCTACACAGATCCATAGTTCTAAGTTTCTTCTATTGTAAGTGGAGGAAACGAGAGTTGGTGATGACCGGCAGCTGCAAGGATATTTGCCACCCAAAATGTCCCCCTTTTAAATCTATCTATTTACCCACCACTGCTATTTGATTTTTCAATCTCTCAACCGAGAGAGTAAAACAAAGTTTCTATTGCCTTCATTCACATCAGCAATCTTGCGGTAGTTAGTTTGCTGGTTTCTGTGAACAAATACCTGACAAAAATCAACTTCAGAGGGCCAGTGCATATTTCAGTTCATCATTCAAGGTTGTCATCCACCATGGAAGGGAAGACATGGCATGAAGCAGCAGGTCACATGGTGTCATGGTTTGATCCAGGTGTCCCCCACAAACAAATGAATGTGTTCTGTGTAATTGGTCCTCAGCTGATGGCAGTTTGGGTTTTACAACTTCGCTGGAGCTGTGTTGTTGGGGGTGGACTTTGGGGGTTATAAGCCAGCTTCCCCTTGCTAGTATTTGGCACACCTTCCTGCCACTGTTTCCAGTGCTGTGGCAGAGGTGATGTCCACCCTCTGCTTATGCCATCGTTTTCCCTGCCAGGATGGAGTCTCCCCTCGAATCCATAAGCCAAATAAACCCATTCCTCCACAAGCCAATTATGTTTGGGTTCTTTCTGCACAGCAACTAGAAAGCTGACAGCAACACATGTTCACAGTAGAAATACATGAATGCTTGTGCCCAGTTCACCTTCTCCTTGTGATACAGTCCCAGATGCCCAGCTAATAGAATGACCCTGTCCATATTTAAAGGTGGGTGTTCCAACATCAACAAACCTAATCTAGAAAATCCCTAACAGCCATGGCTGGAGATGTGTTTTCATGGTTGGTATAAATCCTGTCAAGTTGACAACATACATTAACTGATTATCACAAATCTGTGAAAATTTCTTATATATATATATATATATATATATATATATATATATATATATATATATGTGTGTGTGTGTGTGTGTGTGTGTGTGTGTGTGTGTGTGTATCACCCTATCAACTAACTCTAGTACTTATCTCTTAATTTTTCCTCAAAATTTGGCTTAATTCCTCTACCACTCTACAATGTCCTTCTTGTACTTACTTCTAATGGACCTTCCTTAACTACTATGGTCCCCTCATATGACAGTGCAAGCTCAGAGTTCAAGTTCAGAATGCCTTCTTTGTGATCCCTTTACAATGCAATTTTTATGAAATGGTGGATACTTGACAGGGCTGAAAACCATCTACAAATTTAAGTGTTTCTTATATTTTGTAAATCTCATGGTTGAGAACCAACTTTCCATCTATGAAGTCATTTCTAATTGTAATTATGCAGGTGTCAAAGGTCTTTAAAATCCCACTTTTTCTAGCTTTTTGCTTAATTGAAGGGAAAGAAAAATAAAACTCCTGAAGGAAGGGTAATTAAAATATGCATTTGAAATATGCATTTATACTGCTTCAAGTAACTGAACTCACAAACTAATAGCTGATTCATCATACCGTCCTTGTTGTGCAAGTCTATATGGAAAGGAATCGGGATATTTAGTTGCATATTTTTGGACACAAGTCATTGGGACAGGATCATATGCGCCAAAGCCATAGAATTTTCCATTTTCATGAAGTGGAAGAGGTAAAGTTAGAAAAGTCAGAGTAAGACTGTCACCCTCAGTGTGGAGAAGCCTCTTGTCTCCTAACAACTGACACTGTGCTAGCTAGCTCTCAATCAGGAGAAAAAAAAGAGCAAAGTAGATATTTCTTCATTTTATTGCAATTTGATTTACTTATGATACCTGTTTCTCAAATAACAAACTTGGGCAGCTATGCCCAGGAGGTACTTTGTAATATGTTTGATGTTATTTTGCAATGGAATTTCTGTCCAGTTTTGAGATTATGAGAAGTTGTATTGTTGTTTCCCTATGGGCAGAACAAACGATGCAATAAAATTGCCACAACACATACTTATAAACCACATTAACAGGTCTGTCCCAACTGAAGAAATTGAAAGACACTGAGATTCTGGGTAGCTATAAAGCTGAAGAGTTTGAGAACTGCTGTTTATGAATTTGGGGATTGCATTTTCCTCTTTCCATTTTTTCTTTCTTCTGCCCTGACTGCCTTTTCTTATTCCCGTAATGATAACAAAATCAAAAGAAAAATCATACAGTAGACATCTTGGATATTTCTTCCTCACCAGAAATATTAACGCAAGCACATTCTATACATAAAAGTTTATTTTTAGGATTTCTATAAGTATGACTCATCTACTTCTAGGGCTTTAACAAATTATTTGAAAAGCATAAAAATGTTTCTAGAAGAATCTTAGGTCTAATAGTATTATTCTAATAAATTCCATATATAGGCTTTAAAACCCCACTGTATCTTAGTAAAGTATTAGAAACTGAAAAATAAATTTTGCCTGTAGACATTTGTTACAGGAAAGAAATCTCTTTGGGTGATGAGAGCACATGTCTTCTCCCCAGATAGGTTACAAAAGACAGACCAAAGATGATTACACCAAAACCAGTTTGGTGATCCAATGAGTTGGTTGGGGTGTCTTACAGAGCAGGGTGAGGGGTTGCTTACAGGAGCAATAGATGACTTAAATGCAGCTACACTACGAGAAGTCTCAGCCCATCCTGGATGACAGCTTCCTATAGCTACTTCAACTCAAAGGCAGCTGCATCACCAGGAAGCCCACCCCAGTGTAGGGGACACACATGGAAGGTGCGTCTCTGGAGCACACTTCAAGCTGGAGAGTCTGGAGCACTCTGCAGCACATGCACCTGCAGGCTGCTCCATCAGAACCTTTCATGCCCAAGAAGTCGTTTTCCCCTTAGCCTTTGAGCTGGGTCTTACAGCCCTTTCCAGACTTCTGGACTGCTTCCTGAGTCTCTTGAACTTCCTTCCTGCACCACCTGCCCTTCCTGCCCACTGCAGGAAGGGATGTTTGTTTCTAGCTACCATCCTGAATCCCCTGAATCTCCTTTCTTTCTTCATTTCAGGGGAAATCTGCTACAAGACCTTGTCCTATGAAATGAGAAATAGGCAGTTAAACAGTTGGGAGGTGCTGGTAGAAGTCATTAAAGTAATGTAGGGGCTTGGAGGATAGTAATTATATATTGACCATGAGGTAAGTGGATGATAAAGGAATCTTGGGTATTTCCAAGTATACTGTAGATCAAGTAATTAACAAACCACTGTAGTCATATAATATAATTTTTTCATCCATGATGTATGTAGCCATCCTTTGTCCGTGAGATTTACTTCTTGTATAATATGGAATTTGTTTATCTATAGGTTATATATTCATATAGAAAAATCACCAGGCTAACGACATCACCTTTGGTTTCTTCACTTTATCCTATCTGTAATTTAATATACCCAAAGTTGGTCTGCATCACTACTCTAATTGAAAGCAGAGAAAGTGATACTTATGGATACTTATGGAATGAGGGAACAAAATAGAAAAAAATGGTGATGGGAGGTGACAGATAGACCTGAGCAATCCCATGGATGTAGGCAAGGTAACATCATCAGACCTCCTCATGACCTGAAAAAAAAATATCCTTGAAGTCATTGCTCCTACCAGGCCCTGAGCAATACAGGTAACTTTTGTGACCATAATATATGCCTTTGATAACAAACCAAGAAGATCTTGATAGAGAAGGTAAGAAGAAGCAATTTAAATAATCAACTTGAAAAAGTTATTTATTGTACTCAGTATTTACAAATATCCCTTCAGTATCTAATTGATTGTTTTTAATTACTGAGATATCTACACTATCTTTTTAGAGTACATTTTTGAAATCTAGTAGGTGTTTTCTCTTTATGGCACATCCTAATTTTAACAGGTCATATTTTAAATTCAACAGTAGACACATATATGCACCATAGATAGAACATCAATATTTATTAACTAAGTATACATTTTTGGTAAAATGCCATGTCCTTCGGTTCATTTGAAAGGGGTTGTAAGCATTTCATGAGCATAATTGATGAGGTTCCTGACTTATTCTTGCATTCAAATTATAAACATAAAAGCTAAAGAGCACAAAGATATTTTATCGATTTTTTGCCTTAGTGTTCCTATATTACCTTAAATGCCTTCATTTCTATAATAATCATGTCAAAATAGAAGATTTTTAATGAGTCCTTTCTGAGGGTTTCAGAACCTTCATTTACATATCCTTATTGTTCAGTTTCTGTTCACAGAGTAGACGCATGTCATCAGAAAGAATGAATGCTTGATTGTTGGAATTAATGACTGATTGTTAAGGATTCTTTATTCTAAATTCCATGGCGGAAGAAAGAAAAGAGTAGGAAAGAGAGTTTACATTCATTAATGAGCATTAGTTATCTACAGACAGACTGGAGACTGATCACTTATTTACTGTAATCCTTGCAAAGAACCCAAAAGGCAATTTCAGTGTTACTTGATCAACGAGGTTAAATATCTTGTCAAATCATAAAAACTGAATCTGAGTTCCAGTATGCCTGACTCTAACAGCTCAAGTAATTCTTAAAAAAATAAATTAAAATTAAAACGGTGTTACCATCCACAGTGACTGCTGGTGCAGATAGAATGAAACAGTGCAGAGAATTCCAAATGCGTACCAGGCACAAATAATTTACCGCCTAAGAGAACTGCAAGGAATATGTATACAGGATGCTCCAACCATGAATAAGTCGATTGTGGTGGTGCTCATAACCCCCTTACAAATGTCTCCATTCTAATCCCCATCCCTTGCTCTCTGTTAAGTGTTCAAGCACTTAAATTTTTATTGGATTTCGAATCAGCACCCTGGTCAGGCACTGACTTCCCAACTATCACATTTAGAATTGGAATGGAAAGGACCTCTTTGTCCTTTCCTCAAGTTGCTGCCCAAATCTGGCTATTGGGAAGGAGAACTGTACGGTGTGGCAGAAATCATACCCTGAAGTCAACATTTGTAGCATATCCAAGTTACATTTCTATTGGGTTTCAGTTTGAATGACACTTGGCTAGTGGCCACTTCTGCGTGGTCTCCCAAATCCCCACTTAAAAAAATCCGTGAGGGCTCAGAAAAAAGTCACAGTACACGGCAACTCCAGAAACTAAACCTTGCAAAAAGCCAGAATTATAGAGCATGCTGACAGAATTCAAATCTGGAAAAATAGAAAAGAAACCACACTTTTTACACCAATGATGCTAATTCCCATACAAGAGAAAGCCTATCTCTTCATAAGAAGATAGAAAGTACTTCATCCCTTCCTGCCCTGTCCATCTGTGAAGAGTTAGGCTTGGATTGATTCTGTCAGAACCAAGGTCAACCTGCAGCCATCTCTATCTGGTAAGAATCAGAGTCAGCCTGCAATCATCTATATTGTGTGTTTATTTTATAGCAATCAAAACACAGAATTGTCACGTAGCATCGCTCTTTATTCTTCCAGAGATGTTAATCCTAGAGAACAGGAGGGCCAGAGACAGGAGAAGGTAAGCTTCTCAATGCATCAGGCAGGCACATGAAACTTTCTTTGATCAAGCAGACTACCCTCACTTTCAGCTGCTATCGCTGTCTGTCACTCCTGGGAGTGGTAATGAGTGCCACGGACAACCATGAACTTGACAAGTGGGGAAAGCAGTGATTCCCACATGCAGTGAGTGACAGAATCAAGAAAGAGCTGAAGACACAAGTCAGAAACACTTGCCCTGCAGTTCAGCAGACAAACAACATTGATAGCATCCTTCTGTGTCTGGGTTGCTCTGGTTGTACATATGGGTACCAAGTTCCAGACTTCCTGTGCACTGGCTCCATGTCCTGTCCTGTGACTTAACTCTCTGGCTTCAAACAAGCTATTTAATCCCTTAAACTTCCACATTCATCATCTGTAAAATGGAGACCATAACTATTCTCCATTAGAGAATGAAGAAATTACAACTGGACACTGGGAGGCAAATATAAGTGTGTGTAATTGCACACTGCTCCAAACAACCTACAGCATTTAGGGTTTATGTCACTCTTTTTAAAAATATTTTATTTATTTATTTTCAAGCAGAGAGAGATACAGAAAGAGATACACACACACACACAGAGAGAGAGAGAGAGAGAGAGAGAGAGAGAGAGAGAGAGAGAGAGAGAGAACACCAGGGCTACCACCTTGTGGGTCTGGCTTATGTGGGTCCTGGGGAATTGAACCCAGGGCCTTAGGTACTGGAGTCAAGTGCCTTAACCACTGAGCCATCTCTCGAGCCCTATGCCACTCTATGACCATGTAAAATGCGCTGTCTGGAAGTTCTTATTTTGTGTGAGTTGACTTCCTTACCCTGGAAACACCATGAAGGTTAATCTAAGGCTGAACTCAATTTTGACATGTCCGTACATCATACATCCTAACACAGTCAATCGCTCTGCACCAAGGGCTTTGATGGTAACCAATTCAGTGGTATCCTGAGTCAGGCATTTTCCTATTTTACACATGGGCATGTTTCAACTTTACAGGTTGGAATCACTAACTTTAATGTTCTCCTATCTATTTCAGTAGGGATATTTATCATGCAGAGTAAATTGTAGAGGGCTGGAACGAATCTGCCATCTATCTACTGTCCTGAATGGATTATCAAACATGTATCTACTCTATTATCTATCATCTATCTATCTCATTTAACTATCGAATCTATCATCTATCTATCATCTAACAATCTATCATCTATCTAGCTACCTGTCATCTATCAATCAATCTATCATCTATCTATCTATCTATCTATCTATCTATCTATCTTTCTATCATCTATCTATCTGTCATCTATCTAATATATCTTCTATCAGCAATCTATCTCTATATATCATCTAGCCTTTCATTCAACTACCTATCATATATCTTTGCACACTACAAAAACTGAACTTATATAAGCTTAATGAATTGAACAATAATTTTAATCAATATTTTTATTATCCAAAATTAGATATATTGTATTAGTAAATATTACATTGGTATCCCTGATTCTCTCCTCCCTGTCCCCAATCCACTGGGTATCCTCCTCGGTGGGCATACTGGATTGTTCCATGGGGTAGGAGGTTATGGATAGCACAAGAGGCAGCCAGTTCCCTCCCCCACTTGTGTGTTGTCTAACAACAATTTTAATGATCAAATAAAATCCCTAGTCAGAAGCTATCCTAAAATATCTCACCTATATTACTTTTGATAGTTGGTAGCTAAAATGATAAAATATAAATAAACTAAAATACAGTGATATCTTTAATTAATGTAAATCCCACAATGGCGTATTATATAATTTTCATATTCCCATGTATTTCACCAAAGGTTGTACAGTCCTCTCTCTTCACCATACTATTATTTATGGAGCTCTTATAATCTGCTACTGCCATTTGTAAGCAACAACGCCTCTCCTCTCATTTGTCTGCAAAGAACCTAGGAAAGAGCAGAGTTCAGGTTCAGACAATTTGTGCAATGCTCCTTTTTCCCGATGGGTCCTTCAAGCAAGCAGCACATCTTCTATTGTCTTTTGCTGATTTGCAATTGGATCACTTTTAAACTCTGCAATCTGAGCTGGAGAGATTGCTCAGTAGTTAAGGCACTTGCCTCCAGTGCCTAAGGCTCCTGGTTCAATTCCCCAGGACCCACATAAGCCAGAACCATAAAGTGGTGGCCCTGGTGCGCTCTCTCTCTCTCTCTCTCTCTCTCTCTCTCTCTCTCTCTCTCTCTCTCATCTGCTTGAAAATGAATAAATAAAATATTTAAAAAAACTCTGCAGGGCTGGAGAGATGGCTCAGCAGTTAAGGCACTTGCCTCCAGTGCCTAAGGCCCCGGGTTCAATTCCCCAGTACCCACATAAACCAGATCCACAAGGTGGTGACCCTGGTGCGCTCTCTCTCTCTCTTTCTCTCTCTTTCTCTCTCTTTCTCTCTCTCTCTCTCTCTCATCTCTCTGCTTGAAAAATGAATAAATAAAATATTTTTGAAAAAAAAAAAACTCTGCAATCATCAGTGCTGTACCACACAGTGATCCATTTGGACTTGATTGAGATTTTTCTCCTTTCATTGTTGTGACAAAATACCAGACACAGTCAAATCAAGGTAAGAAGGGTTGTTTTTATTCACAGTTTGAGTGGACCAGAGGCCATCATGATGGGAAAGGCAGAGTGATGGGAACACGTGGGATAGGTCACATGTGGCCCAAAGTCAGCAAGTAGCAAGAGATAAATTCTGGTGCTGTTAGCTTTCTCCTTTCTGTTCAGTTCAGGACACCCAGCCCGTCGGATGGCACTACCTACATTCAGGATGGGCCTTAGAACCTGAATTTAACCTGTATTGAAACACCCTCACATACATGTCCACAGGTGTATTTCCCAGGTGATTCTAAGACCAGTCAACTTGTAAGACTAATGTTTGTGTATTTTGAACTGCTCGTTGTTATGTTCTAAGGTAGTTTGCATTTAAAGGCCCAGCCTCTTCCAGGACATGCTATCTCTCCTCATCTGCCTTTTGCTTCTCTTTTTTGGCCTGTGTTATCATTAGTATTGATTCCCACCCTCCAACTCAGAAGCTTTTTTAATTTCATTGTATTTTTCCCTAGAAATCATTTTGCCTCTCTGTTACTAACCACAAAATAGAAAGAAACAGATACCTGACCTTCATGGCTTTCCCTGACGACAAAGATGATGCCCTCCTAGAATGTGATTACCTTTAGGCACTTAGAGCACCTGCACATATTCCCCAATATTATTTTCTGGAATTCCTAGAGGGCAAGGTTAAATGCATATGAGTAGATCTGTTTAATCTTATCTGGGACAATCCCCATCAATTGTCTGATTTGTTGCAGTCTCTGTGACTGGATGATGTAGAGATAGCAAGTCCACAGAAAGACCACTGTCTGGATTAAGATATTCAGTAGTTCTCCCCAGCGCCAGAATTTGTCAATCAAGAATAAAGTGCCAGGATTCTTGCTTCTACCTCTGCTGAGCCCCCCCCCCCTAAGAACGTGATACAATCATTCCAGCAACAGGTCACACATCATTGGTATTAAAATTTTCCCACCTAGGGGCTGGAGAGATGGCTCAGCGGTTAAGGCACTTGCCTCCAGTGCCTAAGGCCCTGGGTTCAATTCCCCAGTACCCACATACGCCAGACCCACAAGGTGGTGGCCCTGGTTCTCTCTCTCTCTCTCTCTCTCTCTCTCTCTCTCTCTCTCTCTCTCTCTCTCTCTCTCTCTCTCTGCTTGAAAATGAATAAAAAAAATTTTTCCCACCTAGACCCTGGGAGATGGCTCAATGGGTAAAGGGCTTGCCATGCATGCATGAGGACCTGAGTTCAAATTCCCTGTACCCACATGGAAATATTCCAAGAGTGATTGTGCAAGGGAACCCCTGGGGCTCACTGGCTAGCTAGTCTAGATGAATTGGTGAGCTCTAAGGTCAGTGAGAGACCTTGTCTCAAAGAATAAGGCCTCCCCATGACAACATACACATAGGCACACTTGCATCACACCCTTACACGCACAGCGAACATCTATATACATATGTACACATACTACATAACAAAAGTTTACCACATGATCCGAAGGATTAGCTTGCCTTGTTCGGAAATCTTGAAAACCATCAATATTTGCTTCTTTTCTTCTTTGCTTTTTTATTTTTCCTTTTTCCAAATAACCTTGGCAGATTGTGCTATACAAAGATCCTACATGTCCCTAGGAGCAGAGCACGACTTTTTTGTTCCCTGGCATCAGGAAACTGGAAGAGTTGGATTAAGCTGCTGAAAGTTTGAAATCGCTAGGAGGGTTATACAGTGATTAGGACAGAAGGAAAATGACTTGAGCAAATTGTGTGAAATCAGTAATAAAACCAGTGCCTTCTAGAGCAAACCTGGACTTTGGTTCACTTTGGATTTTAACCATGATACTCCTACAAGTGTTAAGCACAGTATGGATTAGGTTTCCTACCCTCACCCTTTCTGGCTATCTCATTTTCTCAGAATGCCACAGAAGTCCCCAGAAGTGACAGAGGACTTTCTCACTCCTTCCGGGGAACTAGCCTAAATCTGTCCTCGGTTCCACACGTCGTGAGGACTGCTGTCTTGATGTCAGATCCAGTCTCTTGTCTCTTATCCAGTTTTCCATACATAGGTTCCACACTCTGGTCTTTTCTGTCTGCTAATGCTGGCTTCTGCTGCATCTTCCCACCTCCCACTCAGGCAGAATCCCTTGATGCATGTGCTGTTTCTACCCATCTGCTCTCCATTTTGTCCTGTCTGGAAAAGCCCCATGATATATCGCCCCTGAGAGAAGTGGCCCTTCCACAGCCACTTAAAATACCCATGGGCCTTTCACCAGTATTGCCTGAAGCACAGAGGCACAACCTCCCCCCTTCTCCACTCCTCTTCACACCCACACTAGACCTCACAGTGCTTGAAAGGCCTCCTAATGGGAGTGTGGGTTTTCCAAACAGGCAGAGTGGCAGGGAAGACTCTCTGAGTGGCAAGGGCAGGGCAGAGAAAGGCTGATCAGCATGGTGCATGACCTGGCCCTGCTGAGTCCTAAATGAGCCATTCATCCAGGGTGACATCTGGAGCAATGAAGTTGAGGCACTCAGGAAAGGGCTTATTTATTTAGGGTGGAGACAAGCTGTGATTGCCTCTTTCCCTCCAGTCACTGGAGAGAGGAGGGAAAAGCAAGGATAGCATCTGGACTCTGTAAATTATAAAACCATAGCTCTATTTTCAAAGGTGACAAGAGAAAGCTTACCAAGGCTTCACAAAGCGTGTGTAGCTTAGACTTTTGAGAGCTCTCAAAAGCCCTGAAATAAAGCACAGTGTTTTGTCGGTTTGTGCATAGATGCATTTTTTTTTCTGAGCCTATAATTGTAATTATGTTCTCAGTGGGTTCTATGACTCAAAACAGGAACATTATTTCACTGCTTTAGGAAGAAATAAAGGAAGGCAGGGAGTCTGGAAGCCTGAGTTCAAAGATGGTTTTATTATATTTTTATTTCCTTCCCTCCACATTCCACATCCCAGCACTTATAGAAAATAATCAGATAGTACTTGTAGAAAGGTTTTCAGTTGCGACCAAGCAAAGGAAAACCCAGAGGGGCATTCTGTGAATATTTACTTATGAGGTCTGGTGGAGCATTCAGAAGATTTGGAATCTGTTCCTGCTTTACCATTCATATAGTCTGATATTTGCATAACAAACTTCACTTTTCTGGCTGCCTGATTCCTCCTCAGGATTTCAATTATATCCTCTCTGAATGAGTTTGCAGTTATGAAAGTTGAGTCGTTTGCTGCTGTGGCTGGGGAATGCTTGATACACCAGAGGACCAGAGTTCACATTGCCGCACACACATACGATGCATGGACGCAGATAAGGGAGCTTACTGGCTAGCTTGCCCATCTGAATTGGTGAGTTCTGTGTTCACTGAGTGACCCTGGCTCGTTGAACTCTGGCCCCCACAATCATGCTTAACAAGTTGTGCACTTGCACATACATGCATACAAACACACATATATACATGTGTTTGTCCACAAAATTTCCATGCATAGGAAAGTCAGTTATCAAAATGGAGATGTTTAAGAGATTGAACCTTTTAAGTTGGGGGCTTAATTTTAGTCTGTTGGGCTCTATACTTAGAAGCTTAAATGTGATCCCTCAAAGGGACGGGTTAGTTGTCATAACAGGTAGTTATAAAACATAAAATGTGGTCCTGCTCCAGCCTCTGGCTTCATGTCTGATCTTCGGGATCCCTCCCTCATGTGTTCAGCCCAGTGTGATTTCATCACCTCATGGTTCTCAGAAGAGCAGAGCTGAAGCAGATTTGCCTTTGAACCTCCAAAACTCAGAGCTAAATAAATCCTCTTTTCTTATGAAGCACACAACCTCGGGTATTTTGCAATGGACAAAGCAATAATACATCTGTCCTTACTTAAAACAAAGATAGAGTTATTTTAGACTATAGCAAACAAAACTAAGAAGCCTGATGTGTAAAGAACTTGGACTTTCATAGGAATTATGGGAGGAGAAACCTAATAGCTTTATATTCTCTGATAATCAGATCAATTTTATAGTTTATTGCACATGGCCCTAGTTGTAGCTCCACAAAGCTTACAGTTGAACACTTGGTGCAGCTGATTGTCCTGTTATGGGAGACTGTAACACTGTGACAGTTTCAGGAAGCTCCATAGACCCCCTCCCATTGGGTGGGAGTTGTCTCAAACCAGAGCCCAAACCTAGATGCAAAGGCCGATTGGCCAGGTATAGACCAATCAGCTGTCTCTCTGACTAACCTGGGGAGGTTTTAAAAGTTTCCCTAGAACAAAGGCCAGTCTTCTTTTTCCACATGGCATCCTAGAAGGAAGACTTCATTTTCCAGGTAAGGCCTCTCACCCCAGCCTGAGGGCTCAGGATTCTTTTCCACATGAACCTTTCCTCTGATACCTTTTCTTCTTCTGCATGCTTGGCTGAGCAGCACCGATTTATTAAAATCTCTCCCATATATTCTCTCCACACTGGTGGCTGGAGAACTCTGTAACTCCTCATGTTCCCTTAAATAAGAAAGTCTCCCACTATACCTTAAATACCTTGTTGTCTATGATTTTAATTCTTTAACTTCATAGACAAGAATTTGGGTACTCCTTAAATTTTAGGGTGCATTGGAATTTCTGGTAGGTATTATCTAAATTCTAACCCCAGCTCAGTCCTTACATAAACTTTTGGAGCTGAGGCTTCCCAGGAGGAAGTGGATCTCTGGGTGATGGGCCTCATTTCCTGGCCCATAGAGGTAAGCAAGGAAGCCTTCTGCTCCAGGTGCTACAGGTCTTCTAGGCACGCTCTGTCGAGTAAAATTACCCTAAGTCTGTGAGCCAAAATAAATCCTTCCTTCCTTAACTTGCTTCTTATCAAGTATTTGGTTGCAGTGATGACAAAAGTAACTAACACATCTTTTGTGCCCAAAGTTCAGCTAAGTGATAATAAAATATCTCATTTCTCCCCACCCCCAGGTTTCTTATAGTCGTGTAGATAAATTTCAAAGAAGCAAAGAGAGGAGACAAATATTGCTGAAATATTAGGTGACAAACAATGATATTTGTAACACACATGAGAACTGAAGTAGAGTCAAGATGACTAGAATATTGGGGAAATTTTAAATCCATGGTGGAAGGCATTATTTCCAGTGGAGTTCAATGGGAACAGCTGTACAAAGAATGGAGGTCGAATATTTAAAAATGTTGGGGGGAAAGTAGATGGCTCTATCTGTTATAAGCAGTGGTTTCCTTAGGGAAATTGAGATATCTAAATTGGGTGATACTTGGAGGGTTGGACAGACAGTTGGGGACATTTAGACCTCCCTGGGGAATTGCAGGAGGCTTTGTAGCAGGTGGTCATTGAAGAAGATAAACAGTGAATATCATTAATGTGCAGAGCAGAGCAGACAGGGGATGGGATGTTGTTGTTGGTGGTGGTGGTGGTGGTGGTGGTGGTTGTGGTGTGTGTGTGTGTGTTCTTTGTGTGTCTATTTTATCCACCATGAAGCGTGCTGTCCTGGAAGGAAGATGAAGGCTCATAAGATTCAAGAAGCTAAAGAAGTGTATGAGTGCTCAGAAATCTTCCTAAACATAGAAGATTTAGGAAAGTCAGGTTAGGGCTAGAGAGATGGCTCAGCGGTTAAGGCACTTGCCTCCAGTGCTTAAGGTCCAGGTTCAATTCCTCAGTACCCACATAAGCCAGACCCACAAGATGGTGGCCCTAGTGTTCTCTCTCTCTCTCCCTCTCTCTCTCTCTCTCTCTCTCTCTCTCTCTCTCTCTCTCTCTCTCCTTGACAATGAATAAATAAATTTAAAAAAAAAGAAATTACAAGGTTATACACACAGTAACAATTGCTGAGAAGCAAAGGGCTCTTTTTTGTGGGGCTGCCTTCAAGTTGTGGAGGTAGCACTGAGGAATTTTTGTGAGGTATCACCCATGCTGATCTGGGCTTCGCAGAGCAGTGGTCACCCATCATCCCCAAAATGATCCCAATGAACTCATTGTTTCACTAAGTTAGAGACATGGGTGGAATTATTCCTTTGGTCCATTGCTATTACCTTACTTGGGATTAATAGGCTTTTTCTGATGTCTTTCCAATAAAAGTCAACCCCAATAAAGGCAGCAGGAACAGAAACCTTCCTACAGTCTAGCACATGAACACTAGAAGTCCAGGGGTAGCAGCTGGCAGTGCCCAACTCTCAGAGTCTGTGGGGGGGGGGGTTCACATTCAGTGTGCTTGTGTTTGAGGAACATGGCAGGGATCATACTCTTCTCAGCTGGCATCTGAAGTTTGGGGTTGGAATGCTCTTCTTCATAATTATCTTTTTATTTTTATTTTTTCAGTACTGGAGATTGAGTGTGATGCTGCATACATGTTGGGAAAGCATCCTGACATGGGGCTATATCCCCAGGCTTTCTTCTCAAAAACAAAATAGCAACAACAACAGAAATGATTCTAAAAATCCTAATTCTCCCTATTCCCATGTATGGGGTTGATGCTACTGATTAGAGCAACATCCAGTGGGAGTCACCCCTTTCCTTCTTTGTAACTTCCTTATGACCTGTGACACCCTATCACCTGGTGCTTACAGGCTACCTAGGTGTTGATCTGAGGTAATTAGTACCATTTTCTGTGCTCCACATTTCATAGGTGACATTATAGTTATTTTACAGCTAACCATCTTGCCATAAATGTATTAAATGTAAAAAGCCTCTTTTCCTTTCAAGCACTATTTTTAGCACTAATTGTATGATTTTTAAAGAAAATTTTATTATACTACGCTACATAAGGCCATTTTCCTAAAAAGTATATTATGAACATCAAGAATATCACCCACTCCCTGCGACCCTCCATGTTCTCACCACTAACCCTAACCTTCACCTTTATTTACCTAGACATTTTTCTTCTACTTTCGTGTTAACTGTACATGTGATTTTACATATCTGTACACAAATCGAAGACCCGTCAATGAGAGAAAGCATTTGACGATTGTCTTTCTGATGCTGACTTAATTCACTTTATCCGCTGAACCCCAGTTGTATGCATCCCTTTTAAGGAAAAAGCAACAATGAACAAACATATAGTCAGGTCTTTACAGTCTTATCAAAACAAAGATTCAAACTCTATGACTGCCTGTGGTATACTGTGTGGATACAAAGTCTGTCGTGTTTGTAGTGATTGTTTTTTCTAAATCACCTGCACCACCTTGAGTGGCCCAGCAGAACCGAGTTTTATTTCAGGATGAATGACAGGTAACTTTTTTTCCTAATAGGTTTCTGTGAGAGCAGGTACCTTGTTGGCAATGGCAAGGTCTAAACTTTTTTTTTTTCCTAATCAGTTCAGAGAGGCCAAGATGTTTTAGAGAAAAATCAGTGTTGTATATAAAAATATAGTGTTCTCTCCAAAGAAACCTGATAAAGGAAATCCTGAGTGTCCTATGGTGCATGGTAGTGTCCAAGAGCTGGGGTGCAGGAATGAGCTGCTAGCTGGGATTAGTAAAGTGGTGACACCGTCAGAAAACTAGTGCAGAAGTGAATTCTGAGCAGCACAAGGAGAACCATAAAATACATCCCAGAAGAGTAAGAAACAGTGAGAAGGAATGCCTTTGGATTCTTAGAGGCTCTTCAATGATGGATCCCCCAAGAAGGTAACAGTTCCTTTTCCCAAAAAAAGCACCTAGGGTTCCATTTTCCCAAGATGACCTCAGGACATCCTCCACATGGATCAATGTGACATCAGAACCTTCACCAAATGAATCAAAGTGACATCAGGACCTCCTCCACATGGATGAAGGCAGACCTTGAATGAATACAGTCTCCAGTCCAGATATGGTAGAAACAATGGGTGAACAGAGTCTGCATTCCCTACAACCCACAAATGGGAGAAAACAATTGATATTTACCTTTCTGTTGCTGACCTAATTTCCTTCCAAGGACGAGAGACAGAAATGAGAGGGATGCACTAAAACAAATAAAAAACCATCCCCATTTACAGTCAGATGCAACCTGTCAGTGCCTCTTCTTAGTCCTGAGAAAGCTGATCTTGTATCTAGATCTTTTCATTCTTTATTGGACAGAAAACACACCAGCTATCTGATGACAGAAGCGCTCCAAGGTTGGGAAGGAGCAACTCTGAACCAAACAAGAACCGAAAAAAAAAATGCCAAGGTAGAGAAATATAGAGATACTAGTTGCTATAGACAAAGGCAAAGAAAGACTTGCCAAAATATGTCTGTTAGTAAATGTAAAGAGTCTATTTGTCAAATGTGTATTAATTCTTTCCTGTGATTAGAAACTGAGAGAAGGGATAAAGAATTCCAGAGTTTCATTCTGCTTTTCCTCTGGGCACGTGCTCTGTAGTGGGTCATGAGCAAAGTGATGTCCATGGATTTTAGCATTTCATTTTCCACCAGCGCTATGAAGTAGGCATGTTTTTTTTTCCTCTAGTGCATGCAGAGACCAAGATGTGGAATTTTCCTGTCTGTACACTTCAGATAATAACACCTATTGCAAAGAGTTACAAGAATTAATTGAGATAATATAGGTGAATTGCTCTTATGGTTTGATCCAGGTGTCCCCCACAAACAAATGAATGTGTTCTGGGTAATCAATCTTTAGCTGATGGCAGTTTGGATTTTACAACCTCAATGGAGCTGTGTTGTTGGGGGCGGGCTTATGGGGTTATAAGCCAACTTCCCCTTGCCAGTGTTTGGCACACCTTCTGGCTGCTGTTTACAGTGCTGTGGCGGAGGTGATGTCCACCCTCTGCTCATGCCATCGTTTTCCCTGCCAGGATGGAGTCTCCCCTCGAGTCCTTAAGACAAATAAACCCATTCCTCCACAAGCCTCTTTTGTTTGGGTTCTTTCTGTACAGCAACTAGAAAGCTGACTGCAACAATTTCTTTCTTTTTTTTTAATATTTATTATCCATAATGAGTTACATTATTTAGTGGGCAAACCATGCGTTGTTATCCCGAATTCCCCAATTCCCCCCTCCCCCTCCCTGATCAGTTGGATATCCTTCTCAGTGGGCTGTCTGTATTAGTCCTTGTGGCAAGGGATCCTGGATATCCTAGTACTCATCCCGGTCTTCCTGGCCCAAGTGTGTTGTTACTGATGGGTGCCATGCCTCCAGACAGTCTCCCCCACCACGGCTCTCACAATCTTTCCGCCCCCTCTTCCGCTCAGTTCCCTGAGTCTTGGTGGGTGAGTAATAAGGCTGCTTTAATGTTGCGAGCTTAGAGGTCCTTGTGTCGAAAATCCCTGGTTTCTGTCTCAGTGGCCTATCCTGTGTTGATTGAATGACTGTGGTTATAGGTCCCTTGTTCATCAT
>PVHP010019924.1:0-31230 GCA_004024765.1 Zapus hudsonius
CATGTGAGACTGGATTGATACTGAGAAAGGAGTAATGTCTAATCAATTGCTAAGAACTATTTATAGCTTTTTTAGAGAAATGAAAATCTGAAATTTTTAGGAAGTTGAATCAAAAAATGGTGTTAGACAATAAAATGGAAAGGAATTTGTCATAATATTCTATGCTGTAGCCAGGATTCCATCGTAAGAAGGTGGAGACTTGGCCATTCTAAAAACAAAATAGATGAACAAGCAACAACTACAAAAACATGCAATAATGAAAATTATGGACACTAGTGGAAAAAAAATGTGACAGAAGTATTAGAAACCAGATTGAGAAGAGCTTATTAGTACATGTACACAGTTTAATCTTTGCTTTTTCCTGTCAAAGAGCATAGCAAATGAACCAAAGCCTGTTTTTCTTGCTGGGCTTGATATAACTGACATGGTTATATCATGCTGGTTGGAAAGGAAGCAATTGAATATGAAATGAAGCAAAGTCCGAGGAAGAGAGCAAGAGTGTAGATAAGGAAAATATATGATCTTGAATGAAACTTGGCCACAAGATTGTCAGGGAGAACAGATGCTTTGGGCACTGAGCTCAAAACCATTCATCATCCCTAGGAACCACCACTACCAAGATCCAGGCATGCTGGGCAACTCTGTGTATCTCTGCTCAGTAATGCTATGCCCCTTGCAGAGAAGGTGAAAAGAGCAGGCAGTATATATCCCAGGAGAAATCTTCACATAATGACCAAAAGAAGGGGACCAGTATATAAAGATACATATTCTTGCTGCCTTACAAAGGACAGCATGGACATAGATGTGTTGTATGTAGTCTACCCAGTGAAGCTAGCTGTAGTATCAACATTTTTCCATCTTCTGTTGCTTTCTCCTTGAGTTCCATTAGCTTCCAAATAAAGTAGCCATGTACTCATTTCCTCCATGGAAAATTAATGTGAAAGTCAATTAGTGGCAGAATTTTATTGGTTGCAGAATTGTGGACTATAGAGAATGGATAAATATGGAAACATTTTACTGTCCTTTAGAACAAGATGAATGTTCATACCTTTCTTAGCAACATACTGCTAGGGAGAAGCTCCAAACCAGGCACACATATGGGAGGAAGAGATTTATCAAAGTTATAGATCCAAGGGAAGTTCCGGCAAAAGAGGCTGGAGCAGAGAGAGAAAAAAACATCACCAGCAATACACACACAACAGCAACCAAGCAGGGGAAGAGAGAGATTGTTGACTTCCTGAGTTTCTTGAATTTCCTTTCTTTATTGCCTTCCCAGAAAGGGATGCCCTGACCCTCCTTAAATTCTGCCCCCTACTGAGAGGGCCACTTTCCTGGAAACAAACTCAGAGACACTCCCAAGGTTACTAAAATGGCCAAGTGGACAACAAAACTGAACCATCACAATGCTATTTTCTAAAAAGAGTCCTGAGTGTCAGATTAGATTTTGGAAAAATCTCATAAAATTCAAGTTTCAACTTTATTTGCATAATTCCATGACAAACTTATTTTCACAATC
The DNA here is from genome assembly GCA_004024765.1 of Zapus hudsonius. Taxonomy (NCBI): domain Eukaryota; kingdom Metazoa; phylum Chordata; class Mammalia; order Rodentia; family Dipodidae; genus Zapus; species Zapus hudsonius. The sequence continues at coordinate 1,517 of PVHP010019924.1, forward strand.
AGATAAGAGTTAACAGGTTTGAATGTAGAAATCATTGGTCATACTTGGTGATAGATTGGGGATGACATTAACTCTGTAGAAAACAAACATACAGAGAGATGAGGGGCTGCAAGAAGCCCAAATTTATTGTCCCATTGGAAGAGACAACTTACAGACAGATGGAAAGGAGACAGAGCACATATAACCTTAGGCCATGAAGGGAGGGAGCTCACAGACACAAGACAAGTGGAAACAATGCTTCTTCCCATATTGGGAGTCTTGCTACAAATGGGAAGTGGTTTTTCAGGCCACAGAAAGGCCTTTGCATCAGGGCAATTCACTGATTTCAGGTATTTCTTTGTAAAAAGTCACTGACTACTCAGACAGATTTAGCATATGCTAATTTAACAATGCATTTAACAGTTTTGTGTAAAGAAAAAGCTACTACTGCTATTTTTCTGGATTTTGTACACATGAATGCATTCTAACACAATACTTTTAAATGCCATCTATATAAAGTACCCATTTAAAGCATAATCTTCTTATATTTCTATAAAAGAAATAATTACAGAGCAACCACGAGCAGGAATCCTTGAGTTCTCACCGGTGAAGAATTACAGGGGAACAACAAAATAAAACTTCTCCTGTTAATGTAGCAATAATTGCATTTCCATTTTCTTCACCAAGGGGAGGCTCGAGAGGGGCAAGGTTAGCCACATTGACCTGGAACACCTACAGCTATGTTCACTTAATCCATATCTTATGACCAGAAAAGCGTATGACTAATAATATGATATAGCCATGCATACTTGCCTTTTTATATTATTGTTACATCAGTGCTATTTTAGGTTATGAACTATTTTGTATTATTGACAGTTTAGTATTCATTTTTTTTCAATGTCAGTGGTGATTTCTGTGAAACTATACTGTCGTTTTTGAAAATCAAGGCTGATTTCGTATATCAGATAATCACAATTTTGTTGTCACAAACCAGCTGTAATATAGCAAAATGAGGAATATTGGAAGACATGGCTTCAACCGTCCTTTGATCCACTTTATTATACAAATACTTTTAATTATTGATGTTTTTATCATTTTCTATCTTCAGGAAATTTATTAACTTCAAATTGAAATAATTCATAATTCATTCTTGAAATGTTAAAGGGATGTTTTCTTCCAAATGCATGAATAGTTTAAAAACAAAACAGCTTACTTGCAAAGTCTCTGGGAAATTCCAGTCACATTCCTTTATTTCCAAACAAAAGAATGACTGCCATTCAGGCCTTCCAAAATACTTGGTCTCCTGAAAGTTCACTGGGGGTTTTACACACATTTCCTATTTTCTGTCTTTCCAATTCATAAGGAATAATCAAGAGCACGTTCACTTTCAGGAACTCTACGGTCTTATCTCCTACTTGTGAAGACAAGAAGGTTTTAAGCATTGGCATAAACAGTGTAGATTTTTATATAACATATATTTTATTTTACTTTTTCTTGTGCTTTATTTATTATATAAAATCCAAAATTTATAGAGAACAAATCAATTACCAATTTCATTATAGTGATGGGATTTCATATCAGAAATTGTGGAATTGTGATATAATGTTTAAACCAACCTTTTGAATTTCTGTGGGTTAAATTTTCTTTATCAAAAGGACATGGTGGTAGTCACCAAAACACATTTCTGAAGTTGAAGTTATCTAATTTACATAACGAAATGTTAGGTGCCAATATATATTATTTATATAATTTTATACATATTATATATTTATTAAAAGATAAGATACAGAGAAGTATAAATGATTTCCTATCATTAGGTAAAATAATTCATATTGTTCAGCATATTATTTGATTATTATTTTATAAAATTTCTTCATAATGAAATAACATTAAAAGTTTAAGACACAGATCCGGGAGAGATGATTCAGTGGTTAAAGGCACTTGCTTGCAAAGCCTGAAGGCCTGGGTTCAATTCCTCAGTACCTACATATGGCCAGATGCACAAAGTGGGGCATGTGTCTGGAGTTTGTTTGCAGTGGCACTGGGCCCTGGCGTGCTCATTCTCATTCTTCTCTCTCTTTCTATCTCTCTCTCTGCCTCCACTCGCTCTCTTTCCTTGCAAATAAATAAATAAAATTGTTTTTAAATGAAGTTTAAAAACAGTACTTGAGAATATAATAGCAATTACTACTTGATTTATATTTCATGTATTAAAAGCTGGTAAAAGAGTAGATTCTTTGGGGACACACACATTATGTATATGCATATAATATATGTATATAATATATAAAAACATTTTATATACATTATATATGTATATATATTGTGTGTTTGTGTGTGTATATATAGACAACATTTAAAAATCTTTCATGCTCATTGTTCATTAAAAATAAATCCACATGTCAATGTTGACATTGAAAATATTTCTCAGGATGAAACTATGGCTCAGTGATTAAAGCAGCTTGTTTACAAAGCCTGTGGCCCAAGCCTGACTGCCCAGTATCCATGCAAGTCAGATACCAAAGTGGTGCAAGAATCTCGCTCTCGCTCTCTCGCTCTCTCCCTCTCTCGCTCTCTCTCTTGTAAATAAATAAAAATAATATTTAAATATAAAATATGATTTCCATGTAGCCTCATTTGATCATGAAAATGTTAAAACAATTATTTCTTGACAACAGAAAATACATGTTATCAAATTTATCTCTGAATTTCAAATTTCTGTTAAATTGTTTTACTAGAGATCATTTGATAAGCTTAAAACATGTCGTTTGGGCTGGAGAGATGGCTCAGCGGTTAAGGAACTTGCCTCCAGTGCCTAAGGCCTAGGGGTTCAATTCCCTAGGATCCACATAAGCCAGACCCACAAGGTGGTGGTGGCCCTGGTGTGCTCTCTCTCTCTCTCTCTCTCTCTCTCTCTCTCTCTCTGCTTGAAAATGAATAAAAAATATTTTAAAAACAAACAAACAAAAAGAACATGTCAAGTTTGATTTCCATTTCGCTGTTAACCAACTTTACTCTTCTTGACTTCATGGCTTTACAGCATGGGGTAGATTACTTGGCACACATTCCCACATCCCCTTTTCTCTGAGAGACATCCGAGAAACCGACATTCCTTCTTTACTTGTACTTGCTCAGCATCTCAGCATCCTAATCAATAAAAAGCTGAACTCTTTTGCAGATATGGCTTTCATTTTTACTGCTTAATGTGAGCCGTGAAAATCTGTACCTATCTGCTTTACTGAAGATATCCATTAGAGTAGAGCAAGAGGCTGGAGGAAATGCTCTCTCAGAGCCTGCAGGAGTGTCAATAAACCTCAGAGGAGAGACAACATGTGGGAACTAAACAGAAACGGTGTTCAAGTTCCAGAATGGAACATGTGCAAAGGAAAACAGTGAAGTGACCCGGAGTGTTTGGGAGGCAGCAAGGGTCACTGTCCCCAGAGTGAGGAGATGCAGGTTATCTGCACAGCTGGGATGGTTACATGAATGACATCAAGAGCTGTTTGTAGGTCTCAGTCATTCGGTTAAGTTTCTTTTCTCATCAGAGAAGAAGACCTTGAGCTGGAGAGAAATTGCCACAAAGTAATCGCACAAAGATCACACACACACAGAGATCCAATTTTTTAAAGTACATATAGAAATCTAAAAATTTAAAGAAATAGATAAAATAAAAACTGTAGCTTAATGGAGGGCTCTCAAGTTTTAATGATTACCTGTGTAGTAATTAGAAGTACAACTGTGAAAAAAAATGTAACAATTGCAATCATGGGCTTGAGCAACTGGGAAGCTTTTCAAGATTTTGTGCTAAATTAAATCCTGGTTATAAAATAGGTTCTTGGAAAGAGTATGTGTTTTAAAGGATTGATCATGTTGAAATAGATGGATATGTTGGAAGTGACATTCCAAGATTATAAGCTGAAAAGGAGATATCTAAAATCTAGGAATGGTTTGTATATCTAAGAAGTGCCCAGTGCATGTCTGTTAAGTAAACTTTTGTTGTTCATGAGATAAAAGGGATCTGGACTCAAGTACAAAGATCAAGAACATTTATGAAGAAGGAATCCGGTAGAGAATATCATTCCTTTTACTTTAAAGGTACATTGAAAAAAAAAAAACTAAAACTGCTCACATGATACTCAACGTGGCTTTCTAGGGAGTGATGAAAGACCCATGATAGAATTATGTCAATTTGTGATGTTTTTTTAACCTTTGAAACAATTGCATTGTTCTTGATGAGTAAGATCATTACTATAATAACTATAATTACTGTTAATTATGCAAAATGGGAATGTAATTTAATGTGTTCTCTATTTACTGTTCTCAATAGATCTCATTAATAATGTTTGTGACCAAAGTATTTTTCTTCATCCTTCGATGATGCCTAAGAACCTGTCAGTTAAATCCCTAGGTTATATGAGAAATCTTACTACATTGAAAATAAAAGTTCAATTTTTATCAATCCTAATATTTTGCCTTGAACTTTATGCTTTAAAAATAAAAGGGATATTTTATCCAAGTACTCATCTTGTAAATAAGTAAACGCAGCTCAAAGATGATAACTGAAAAGTCGAAATGGATATCTAGTGTCATAGTTAAGGAGTTTAATAAACATCTTATGCCCTATTTAATCATCTTTATCTTCACCACAATATTATATTACATATATTTAAGCAGCTAGGACTTTTGTGAGATTAACCTGTCTTAAATGATGACAATAAATAAACTACTAGGTGCAACAACATGCCTTTAATTTTATATTTAGTTCTATTACATTAAACCAAAATTAAGAGCTATTTAAATTCACTCAATAAGTGGCATCCTGTTACATGAATATAAAGCATTCTAACGTGTTTTTAACAAAGTACTAGTCTCTTCAAATCATGAAGGAACAATAGGCTAACTTTCTTAAGCATTTAGGTTTAAGACACCTCTTTTGCAAAATATGGGGAAATCATCAGTTCTTATTGTTCTTTATGTTACATTTATCTCTGTATCCACCAAGCATATGGACATAGTAAACTTTAGGATAGTGCAGGGATAAGAGACTCTGAATTTGAAACATTGTCTGACCTGAAGGCATCAAGGAACACTAGCAATCTACCGGCCACCTCTGCACTTTAGGGATCTTGTCCATGTTCCCGTACTCTGAGTATTTCCCTGTCTATGCATTATCTCTTGTGTATTAAATTTGTATCATATATTCTGTAATCATTTAGAAAATATAATGTCCAGATAATAAGGATGATTCAATGTATTAAAAAATAAAATCTTCAAATACTCTTTCCTGCCCAAATGCTTGCATTACATCCGCCTTTTAATATGTACAAGAAAAGATATACAACAAACCTAAAGGATATTATTTTATACAGTTTTTCTAATTTTGATTTTATTTAAATATTTTTATACATTTATGTATTTGATACAGACAGAGAAAGACACATAAAAAGAAAGAGAAAGAGAAAGGGACAGAGAATGGGCACATTAGGGGTTCTTGCTGATACAAAGACGTGTGCCATTTTATGTATCTGGATTTATGTTTATACTGAGGAATCCAACCAGTCAGCAGGCTTTGCAAGCAAGCAGATATCTTTAACTGCTGAGACATCACTCCATCTTCAAAATGTTCTCTTTTTTTATTTTCAAAAGAGAGAGGAGGGAGAGGAGAGAGAGAGAGAGAGAGAGAGAGAGAGAGAGAGAGAGAGAGAGAGAGAGAGAGAGAGAGAGAGGGGGAATGCCAGGGTCTCTGGCAGCTGCAATCAAACTCCACAGACAAATATCAGTTTTGTTCATCTGCCTTTATGTGGGTCCTGGAGAAGTGATCTCAGGACCACAGGCTTTGCAAGAAAGTGCCTTTAAACCCTTAGTTATCTCCCCAGCCCACTAATTGCTTTTAATTGACAGCAATGTTCTTAATGATGTAGAAAACAAAGTACATATGCTTTATAGCAATTTTAAAGCTGTTATTAAAAACTATTTTAACAAATAATTATTGACAGAAGGAAATGAACATACACAGTTAAATAAAAATTCTAACAAAATAGGTAATTGAATGTAGAAATTATCAATCATCATGATTTACAAAAGAAATAATTCTATAGAAGTAACATTTCAAGAGCTTAATCAAATGAGCCAATGTTAGAAGAAAGTCATTTCATACGTGATTTTTTTCAGAAGTCCATTATATGAGAAACAAAACACAACCATATTTTTTGCCTACTTCTTCTGAGTGCAGCTAGAATACCTTGATAGTATGCATTAAAAAAGAAAACAGAAGCAGCTTTGAAATATGGAAAGAAGTCAGATTGGTTACTGACCTAGCGACCCAAGGAGGCAATGGGTAAGAAGTTATTTCTTTGTTAGTGTTATAGTGATATATTGTAGACTCCAGGAGTACAAGAGATATTAGTCTATCAGGAAACATGAGAGAGAGAGAGAGAGAGAGAGAGAGAGAGAGAGAGAGAGAGAGAGAGAGAGAGAGAGAGACTCCCTTTGCAAGGAACCAGGGCATTAATGAATATTAAACATAAGTCCCTATATTTAAGTATGTGCCATAGAAATATCTACATCTAAAAGCAGCTCCTCCTCTTCTGCCAGGAGAGGCCTGTCTAGATTTCCACTCATGATATATTCCTGATTACTTCACCTAACTCCCAGGGGTAGTATCAAAGGAAGTAGAGTTAGATATAAAATCCTTATCTTGCCCAAGTATTAGTGTCTCTCTAACCTAAAAGTATTATTATTTAAAAAGTATGAGACTACGAAGTTCAAGGTTTGGTCACAAACATCTATCAGCCTTAAATATGGAAGCAAGTCCTTCTATTAAATGCTACTTTTAGATGCATATACAGATCTCTGGTAAACCACATTTAAATACAAAAATTAAAAATTTTCCTATTTCATACATAGTAGTAAGATCTCAATATCATTATACATAAACCATTTTTTAAAAAAAATTTCATTAGTGTTTAACAGTTAAGGCATATTACAAAAGCTATCAGCTTTGGTTCAATTCTCCTCACCATCATAACACCAGACTCTCAAGGTGATACATGTGCCTGGAGTTCATTTGTCATGGAAGGGAAACCTGGCATGAATTCTAACAACTATCTCTCTCTCAAATAATTGTTTTTTAATTATAAAATAAAATTTATAATACACTTATACACAAGACTGTCAAAAGTGATCACAGATATTTTAATCACAAATGGATTTATGATTGTAGATTTAGATGTTTTGGGAGGATAACATGCATAAATTTTTAAAAAACAACATTATAGAGAGCATAGTAAAAAATTCTGAAGCAAGAGGATTATATTTTGAGGCCAGCCAAATCTGACTGCATGGTGAGACCATGTCTAAGAAGGAAAGAAAGAAAGAAGGAAAGAAAGAAAGAAAGAAAGAAAGAAAGAAAGAAAGAAAGAAAGAAAGAAAGAAAGAAAGAAAGAAAAGAAAGAAAGAAAGAAAGAAGAAAGGAAAAAAGAAAGAAAGAAAAGCACTGTATATCAATGTTCTAATGAAAGAAAATGTATTTCCAGAATCATCTTGATAAAGCTTGAAGTGGTGAAATTTAATACTGAAAATATAGATAGGATTATTGAGTGAAAATACATTTTAATATGTTTTCCATTCTAATATTACTTATAAAAAGATGTATATCATGAACTATGATAGATAAAATTATTAACTATCTTCTTGCTGTTCTATAACTATTGCTGGTTTTCCTCTCAAATTATTTTCTTATCCTATTCCCAGTGACTGTATGACCATCATTCAATTCATTTTCAATTTCTAATAACCAAAATATCTTAAAAGAAAATGTGTTTAATAAGACGTGAACTAGAATATTTTTGTGGAAAGGAAGTACTCTTTTATCTTCATAAGAAACACCAAATGCTTTTCATTTACAAGGGTAATACAAAAACCATGAGCACCAGCCCTTGGTCCAGAGCATCTGCGATCAAACCAGGACAAGTGCATTGACCGGCATGGGGCATGTGGACAGCTGTGGGCACTGAAAGCCAAGCTGGCTGCTGGAGTCTGGGTTATCCCTTTTCCCTTCATCTTTCCTATAAAAATCTCTGGGGGTGAGGGGGGAGATCTAGACTATGTGAGAATGTGAATTTGGAAAAAAAAAAAAGATCTTTGGACCAGATTTTTGTTAACCCAGTTGCAATTTCTAGTTCAGGATTTTTTAGGCAAGCCTTCTTTACATTTGCAATAACACTAAAAGTTATGACACTTGAATTTCAGAGAGAGTTCCAGGAACTCTCTCTGTAGCCCAGGCTGGACGCAAACTCACAACAATCCTCCTACTTCTGCCTGAGTGCTGAGATTGGTTGTGCTCCACTATCCCAATGGCATGTATTTGGCAAAGAGAGAGACAGAGAGAGACAGAGAGACAGAGAGAGCGAGAGAGAGAGAGAGAATGGGCATCATGCTGGGGCTCCTGCCGCTGCACATGAACTCCAGACACATGTGTCCCTTGTGAATCTTGCTTTACTTTTTCATGGGGAATTGAACCTTGGCCATCAGGCTTTACATGCAACCTCTGAGCCATCTCACCGATATCTCACAAAACAAAATGTTTCTGAGCAAGTTAGAATGGGATACAATAAAAAAATTAATAAAGCATATGTGCTACCAATGTTCATTGTGAAATCCACAAACATGAAACCATTTTAAAGTGACCAATTCAATAGGAATTCATATGTGTGCAATGTTGTATACTGTTGTCTCTATCGAGTTATCAAACTTTCTTATCAGCCAAAGGGTAAGCCAAATAACGAAGCCATTTCTGCCCTCTTCTCTCCACTCAAGTCCGCACACATCTGCAGCTCACACTTATCTAGTGTGGACTGATTTCCACACAGCTTTCTTGTACCATGTTTGTAGAGGTATTTTTTTTTTCAAATCTTACAGTTAAACATGTTTCTTTTAATGTGCATATAGTTAGAATTACTTAAGAGCTAAAGAGATAAGAGGTTAAGAGAGTGCCCTGCAAGGGCCTGAAAGCATGGAGCTCAACTCCCCCAACTCACATACAAAGCTGGACATGACCACCTATGTTTGTCTGGGGTTTGGGTTGCAGTTGTGGGTGGGAAAAGTGAATTGCTGGGTTTTGCTAAGCAAATGCAGCTGCTCCAGGTTGTGGGAGAGACCCCCTCTCAAGGAAGTGGCAGACCAGAGAACAATAGAGACTGGTCCCAATGGGACTCCACACACTTGTTTATGGCCTGCATGCATCTGCACATATATGTGAGTTCACCACATATAATGAGCCAAGCCAGATAAACCACATACACACACACATGCACACATATACACAGACATACACACGCACATATACACAGACATACACACGCACATATACACACACATATACACAGGCACACACACAAACACACACACATATACACACATACATATACACACATACATATACACACATATACACAGACATGCACACATATATACAGAGGCATACACACACAAACACACACAGACTTATACACACAAACACACGCATGCACACACATATACACAGACACACACAATAAGACACATGAACACAGAATTATTTGAATTGCACTAAGAAACATGAAAATTGACTCAGTTGTGTTTATCTGCTTTGCTAGAAAGGATTGCTTAGAAATTTCATTTTGTGCTTCCAATGTAAGCTTCTCTGACTTATTTACACATTGTTTTTCAATGTCTTTTGAATGTGCTTTTTGGGAAAGGTTCTCAAACTTGTCCTCTACATCACTGATACAGTAATCTACCAATAAATACTGCTCTTTTCCGATTTAAAAAATAGTGGATTTTGTTGTTAAAGTTTAAGGCTCTGACCACCTAACTTTACTGTCTTTATATTGGCACATTCTCTGCTATCATTTTGAGAAAATGCAATATTTTCATTAATCAAATATTGATAAATTCTCTGAGTTATTTCCCATGCTTGTAAAGATTTAATTAATTCAATGACAATATATTTTGGTATAGAAACCTAAAGGAAACAGCTATGAGAAAAAGACAGTATTTTTCCAAAATATTTATTTGTTTAAATAATATCTATAGCATAATTTATTTTATTAATTAAATAACATAATGTTGATATTAAAATATCCTTAGAAAGCATTAACCCAGCCCAAATTAATGTAAACATTTCCATGATAAGGTAAAGATCTTGAATACATTTAATCAACAACAAAGACCCTATTTTTGAAGTGGTAACAGCATACACAGAAGCTTTCTTTTACAAGAATTATGACAGCATTTCAATATAATTGGTTATATGTCATTGAAATGTGTAAAGTCACTTTAATACCTGCCTGATATCAAAGTAAACCATCTTGTCAAACACAAAAATATCAATATTCTTAATAAGTGTAACATTTTCAAATGTTAACCTGACTTTAGCTTAAAGAGTAGGTAGATTATTAGATAATGAAAATATTAAAATATTTTCTCTCAGGTCAGAAAATATCTAAACATATTCTTTGTTTCTATTCTATACAACACATTATTCAGGTGCCAAGAAACTTTAAAAGAGTAAAAAAAGAGACACCAACATATTATAAATTTGAATAAAACTAAATTTCTGGTTTTTTTGTTGACATGTAATTTTAAAATGTAATAATATACAGATAAATATATGAATTTAGTATATTTAATGTAGCAATATGAAAACCAATTATTTTTCTACTTCACAAAGTATTTGTAAATTTGTTTTTCAAAGACTGTTTTATTTACCTTGGCATATAATATTTATAACCTAACTATATTTGAAAAATAAAATCACAAAATGATTTTGAGAAAAAAAATAAAGACATAAATGGATGGATATATGGCATAAGTTTCTTTGCTCTACAAGCACCATATCTTTTAGAGTGTTATATACTTCCAGATAAATCCCTGTTTATATCCCAATTTCTTTTAGGGGTATATTTTATTGAAAACCAATTTTTTAATATTAAAAGGTAGCAGAAAATTGCCCAGAAAATCCATAACTATTACAAAAAAAGTGAAGCTTTTCCCTCTCAGCAATGCCCACAACCTAGAATTCAAAAACAGCCTCACATTTGTGTTCATCATACATACACACAAAAGTATTTTAAAAATGCCATTAAATACTGGAGATATTGCTCATTGATTACTGTGCTTGTCTGCAAAACCTGATGGTCTGGGTTCATTCCCCAATACCCAATTAAAGCCAAATGCACAAAGTGGCGTATGCATCTGAAATTCATTTACAATGGCTGAAGGCTCCGGTACACCCATTGTTTTCCTCTCTTTCCTTGAGAGTAAGTAAATAAAAAAAATTATATATATATAGGTTAAAAATCTTTCAATACCACTTTTTAATCAGATTTAAAAGTTCCTTGAATATCAACCCTCTGGTACTATTCTTACTTTCCCCTTTCTGTAAAGGGAAGGTTTATTCTGAATTCTGTGCAAACCAATCCTTGCAACGTTTATTCCTATATATTACCACATACTAATTTAATAGCAAGAGACAATTTTGAATATTTTGATTTTCCTTCCTTATATCTAACTGCAGTCAGAATTTTGCTTTTTATTTATTTCTCTCATCATGGTTGATCCAGTTCTTCAGCTTTCACTACTGATTGAAACTCTTATTTTTCTTTTTCTGCTAAAGGAAGACACCGCCCACTTTGTCCATGTTGGACATGGTACTGACCAGGCTCTGTAATGGAAGGAGAGCAGGTAAGGCCTTTCAGTATTCTGAACCCATTTTGCCCTTTGCCTCTGCCAGGGAGTGGCTGTTCTTTTTGGTCTTTTCAACTTATGATAAAAAAAAATGTGGCAAGCAAATGTGATATTTTTACAATCAAATTTCAAGACTTAAAATCAGTTACTTCCAGACTTTTTTTTAAAAATGCACTCCCATCAATATTTGATCATGTTTTTCGATATTCTTTGGCATTTTAATTAATGCTTTGATTATCAAAATTGCTTTAAAACAGGGTTTGAATTTTTCTCTCTACTTTTGTCCTTGAAATATATTTTATTTTCCTTCAGAAAACTGTTTGGCTGTCTTGTTTCTCAGAATTCATTTTGCCAATTGTGTACTAATTTTATCACTGAACATTCTTTGTGGCCCTGCACTGCAAGTCAGTCGTTTTTCAGATCCGGGATCTTTGTACAAGTCAAAATTGATTTTTAATCTTTAAATTTATTTGATTTTTAATTTTAACACATTCCTACATGCAGTGTGTTCATATGTATCTCATGTCCCCCTTCCTTATCTACTTTAGTCACCATACTCATTGCTCTCTGAGCAAGTCTATCTCTTGGGTGATGTTCTGTCATCCCAAGAAGTGGATTATAAGATCTTTTCATTGTTCTCTTGAAAGCAAAAGCTCCTCTAATCTAAAGGTAGAGAGCCATTAACATACGTTTATAAAATAAGTATTTATAGGGCAATTTAGAGACCATAATATATCCATTTACACAAAAACAATAGTAGTTTCCATGCTAGCACTTATGACCTCCCAAGCCATAATCTTTTCATTAGGTTTTCAGTAACAGGAATAAATTTCCTCTGGTAGAGGCTTCAAATCCAAGCAGAGAACAGTTGTTTTCCCCATAACAGACATGTGAGACAATGGTGGTATTGTATAAAGTTCTCAGTGTCCACTTCTGGTTAACATCATTGGTGACTTACCTCTTCCAATGGGCTCCATAGGTCTTTTCAGGATTCTGATGGCTAGAAAGAGGCTATGATAGAGGGAAGGGAAGGGAGGGCTTAACGGGAGGACATAGTTAATATATAAACAGAGGGGCATATGGATGTAAGATTGTCTAAGCAGACAGGATGGAGAAGAGAAGGGTGTGAGGGGGGATTTAAATTTTAATAATATTATATTTTCAATTATAGAAAATATTTACATGAGACAAAATACATGTACAGAACAAAGTATGACTTAAGATTTTGCATTCTCTCATGTGGAAGCACTGTTCAGAAATATTGCAGTCATATATATATATACATATATATATATATATATATATATGTATATATATGCAGTCAGCCTTCTATTCTTATAGAGTCCATATTTGCAGATTCAACCTACCATGCATTCAAACTTTTAAAAAATTACACATGAACTTGACATGTACAACTGAATTATACAATTTAATAGCATGGTGTGTAATTTTGGCATTGTATTGTACAACAAAAGTAATCTAGATGTGGTTTAAAGTTTATATTTACAGGTTAGATATAAATATATTTCACTTATGTCAAATATTTTAATAACTGAGTGGGGGTCCTGATACCAATCACCCTATTTGGATTCCACAATGTTAACTAAATATTGAAATATTTTCAATAATTTAATTTTTATAACACAGCTTTAGACAACTTCACCAATCATATGGAAAATTACTTCCTTTCCAGGGTTCCATTATTTGATTGGCACTATGACTTATTTAATCATTCTCTGAAGGAAGAAGTTAGAAGTTTTATTGGATATGTTTGTCAAATCTACAGTGAATAAACCTATGTATACAAATGATTCTAATTTACAGGCAATTCAACGACTGGAATGTACTTTATATTGTAAAGGTCTTTTGTACTAAGCATGTGAATATTAGAAGTGTTCTTAGATATGTTCAACTCCCAACAATGAAAGAGAGAGAGAGAGAGAGAGAGAGAGAGAGAGAGAGAGAGAGAGAGAGAGAGAGAGAGAGAGAGAGGACTGAAAGTCATATACTAGAGATCTTTACCTGTATTGACTAACCTGCAGTCACAGTTTTATTCCATATTGACATAGAGGAAATATCTTGTTATCATTGTACAAAGTGGAGAAATTGAATTCATTTCAATGAAAACTAGCAGGAATTTGTATATTTTAATTTTTTTTCCTTCTGCCAGAGTAAATGTTTGCTACATTTTTTTTACAACAACATACAAAACTATAGAAATTTGAAGGCCAATTACTATGGTCTCCCAGTCACATTCTACTCCACAAAATGAAACAATTTCATGTGGTCTCCTTAAAATTTCAGTTCAACTCAATATATATATATATATATATATATATATATATATATATATATATATATGTATTCATAATAAAGATACTTTTAAAATTTTAACACATTTAAAACAAAACTATGAAGTAACGTTAGTCTTTATAATTAAATTTATATTTCTGAAAATTAAATTTCATGTGTTTATTTTTGTATTTAGTTTTCCTTTTTCAAGATTTAGTTTGGATTTTCAGATTCATTGATATAGCAATCCACATCAATAACTAAATTAGTGCTACTGAGCTGAATCACAGTTGTATGTTCTGTACAATATGACTGATGACTGTGTGCCCATGGTATCAAGACAAATCAACCTTTTTTCAAAAAAAATTGATTTTACTGAAGAGTAGATAAAAAATGCAAGAACTAAAATGTGGAGGAATGCCTTTGGATACTGTGTTCTGGACATGAAGCGGCTGTTGTATTCAGGATCTCAGAGCAGCTATTTACTTCCACATGAACTGCAGAACTATTGGGTCCATCAATATCTCAACATCGATGAAGGAAGAGGGGAAAAAACATCAAAATAAAATAGGTTCTAACGGAAGAAGAAGCAGGTCACTAGAAGCGGTCAGAGAAGAGAGCATGAAAAGTGATGAAAAGTGATTAAATTACACTAAATTGTTGGGGGAAAATGCCAATAAAGAGGGTTTTTTTATTTTTTAAGTCAGTCTTAACTCACCAGCAATTTAACAGACTCTTATCCATCTTAATTGAATTTTATATTTAAAAAAATTCTATGATTTATTAAAACTTTCAGTCATGTAACTAAAGTGATTTTCTTTAGAGGTTGTCAGCAGGAAAAGATAAATTAGTGGTAAATGATGACTTCATAACCTGCAATTAAGCACATAAATAAATTAGAACAACGTGAAGGATTATCAATCTTAATGTACATTACAAAATTGAGAGAAACATTAGTGCAATGAACATAAATTAGTTGGTTGAAAATTGGTGATGTTAGATTTACTAAACAGTACTTTGAAATGCCCACTGAACGTGGTGTTAACTGGCACCTTACCTCCAGGAGCAGAGCTCACAAGTGACTGCAGGAACAGAAGGAGCCTATGGATCCAAACAGCATTTGGAATAAAAGGCAATTAATGACACAAAAAGAGATCAATCTTCCTGTGTTGCTCATTTGACTGTTTTTTTTTCAGAATAATAGTCCATATTGGGCAAATTAAAATAAGACAAAACACTATACAATAGAATGTTCCCCATCTTGGAGAAACTATTCAGCAAAAGTCTTTGAAGACCAGAAGATAGAAACATACTTATATTATGCCCTTCATTTAGGAAGCTTGTTTTATGATTCTTAGCAAGTTATCTCTTTCATCATCAAAACACATGAAATTTAGTGAATAACCTGCTGTTTAAAAATAAAGCACAGATTTCTTCCCTCAACCATATATATATGTTATATAATCTCATTAATCATATTTTACTGATACACAATGAAACAGTAAATATTTAACAATAAAGCTATAAAGAAATGGCACATGGATAATTTTCTAGATGAATATTTACTTATTTTAGTTGTGCATATGGGAATTTCATTAGTCATATCTCAGAAATGAACAGTTGTGAGCTCAGCACACAGTATGAGGACCTGATGAAAAGACCAGAGAGATGATTTGAGTTCCATCACAAGCACTGCACATTCAAGGGGGGTCACGGCCATGCTCACCTGGGACAGCAATCCCTTGGAGTGTAGAGGGAGAATCTCTGGAGCTCGCTGGCCTGCCAGCCTGATGGCAGCTTCAGGTCCAGTGAGAGCCTCTAACTCAAGGAAATAATCCAGGAGAGGAAAGCATGGACATCGTCCTCTGGTGTCAGCATCCACACATGGGGCTATGTGTCTGCACTTATACATTACACTATATATGAATACTACACACACACACACACACACACACACGCCTAAAAGTGTTGTAATGTATATCTCCATCAAGTATTCTTGTTTTTTTTTTTTTTGCTCTCAAAGGACCAAACTGCTTATTTGATTACTCTGAACTTTTTGAAGATATTTTTAACTACTTTAACAAAAATCCTACTTGAGTATAATTGACTTTTAATAAGATTCTTTGAAGATATCTGCTCTATATACTATGGTAGCTTCAGCACAGTTTATCCTACATATTTCCTTCATTGCTTGATTCCTATTGACTTTTTTTCTCAAATATTTTGGGAGGTTTTAGAGGACACATAATCAGTATATTTTTTACTGATCTTGTAAAATCTGCATCTTCCGATTTGATGGGTATTAGTGTCTATGTGCTGTAAGCCAAATGTAAGTAAATCTTAAAGCTTTCTGTTTCTTATAGTCAATCTTGTAAAAGAGTGTTGGTTTTGTTTTATCTTTTCATACCAATCCAGAAACATTCTTCATAAATAATAAAAGAAAACCAGTGTGCTTTCTGAAAATGCTGTCCTTTTATTGAATATTTAGAGGCACTCTAGTATTTACAACTGATTTGCTTCAAATAAAGATCTACATGTTTACAAACAGTAAAACAGCTTTTTGACTAAAATAGTTTAGTAATATATATGGACACAACATGATTTCCTTTCAGTGATGATTATTGATCTCTTCTCTTAAGTTATCCAACTTTCAGTCAATTGTTTACCAAGAGGCAGATTCAGTTTTAGATGCCTGGCAATTAAAACTCGCCCACATGTAGACAAGCTACAGGATAATAAGCCTTTAATATCATGAATGTAGCAATATACCCTTCCTCTCTTCAGATCCTCTGGCACAACTCAATAGCGCTGTGAAGACAATATTGAAATGATAACTGAGAATCTACAGAATAAATCATACTGAAGGCAAGATGTGGATATTTTTCAGGATTCAGAATGAACAGTTTTATAAGTTTCTCACTGTCTAAGAAATGACTATTTCTATCTTCTAAGTTGTAGACTTGTGACAGAGATGCAATGTCTTTGCAAGTACTCTACTCTCTCAATTTACCTTCCATGTAGATGTGATCATGTGATGGGGTCCAAAAGAAAGTGAGTTGAACTTGTATGTGTCACTCATGTAATTAATGAGCCAAGGAATTTTATGAAGCATGTTGAATTAAATGGTTTAAATATTTTTATGCACTAAATGAACACCAGGAATAGAGGAATATAAAATAATAGATATTTAAATAGAACTTGTTATCATCATGAAAACATGAGAAAAAATATAAATGTATATATACACACATATATATGTACACATACATAAAATTAGGGATTTATGTGCAAGAAATAAGTGATTATTGCGACTAGTGCTTCTGTAATTACTAATTCTTACTGTGAAAAACACTAACATGTTTATATCTTATTTAGTTATTTAGATGTCTGATTACCTACAATAAAATTTCTATGTTACGTTGAAAATCATTGGTGTCTAACCTAAGCAGAAGTACAGAGGCCCCTAAGAACTCAACAATAAAGCAGCCTTAATACTCACCCACCATGACTCAGGGAACTGAGTGGAAGAGGGAGCGGAGAGACTGTAAGAGACATGGGGGGGAGAACTCCCAGAGACATGGCCCCCTCAGTAACAACATACAAAGGGGGGTGGAACCGGGTTGACTCCTAGGCTATCCATAGCCCCCTACCCCATGGACTGAGCCAGTTTGCCCACAGAGGAGGATATCCAGCTGATTAGGGACAGGGAAAAGGGAAATCAGGGAACTGGGGACACCAACACATTATTTGCTCATTGAGTGTATATAAATTTGGACAATAAAGATAATTTTATTAAAAATTCTATGGATATTTTACTCCCTAGTACATTCACTGTCATGTTTTTTTTTTGTTTCTGTCAAGGTTTTTAGTAATTTATGAATTTTATCGTTTTTATAAAGAAAATGATTGATTTGTTCAAATTCTGTATATTCTGTAGTCTTTCTAAAATATTTAGTAATTCTGTTGTGATAAAATGGAATTGTTGCTTTGGAGTATGTTCTTGTAAAATTCATTAACAATAATTTATTTCTTTATTTTATACTTGTGATTTTACACATTTACACTGAATACTGCAATTAGTACAGTTTTGAACACAAATGATGACTGTTATTTTTGCAATTTTCTCAAACTTTTGAGGAATGGATGAAATCCCATGCAACCCTGTACAAGTTCGTAGGACACAGGAAGGCAAAAGGGAGCAAGCCTCTTGTATAAACTTCTTCTTGACCAATCCTGACAAAGCTCTTTCTCACCTTCATAAGCCAAACCTCACAGTCCTTTGTTCTTACAACATTCAGGTCTGTCCAGCTGTGACCAGAATGGTCCATGAAGCTGTATGTACAACACTGCAAGGTGTCTAAAGGCCAAGCCACAGAGTCAGGGTTCTAGTATCATGGACAGACCCCAGGATCTGGTAGACAGTTTTCTGTTGCCGCAACAAGAAGCAACCAAAAGCAGCTGATTGGAGGAATGGGTTTATCTGGCTTACAGAATCCAGGGGATATTCCATCCTGGCAGGAAAGATGATGGCATGAGCAGAGGGTGGACATCACCTCTGCCACAGCACTGCAAACAGCGGCAGGAAGGTGTGCCAAGCACTGGCAAGGGGAAGCTGGCTTATAACACCCATAAGCCCACCCCCAACAATACAGCTCCAACAAGGTTCCAATTCCAAAACTGCCATCAGATGGGGATGGAGCACTTAGAATACATTCCTTTGTGGGATCACCTGGTTCAAACCATCTCACTTCCTTTGTGTTACCTTTCTGTTCCCTGTGGTTACAGGAGAAAAGGCTACTGTGCGGATGTCCCTAGCCATCCGGTGAGGGGCTAGGGACAATGGGCAACCCCTCATTTTCCTATCTTCTCTTGCATACCAATTGAGCAAACTTCCTGTCTCTCTCACCCAATCAAACATGTGGAGTATACCTGCCATCCTGGACACGCTCTTAGAAGTGCAACATCATTGTCAGCTGCCAAGATCTGTATCATCAGCAGTTTTCTTAAACATTGCAAAATGAATGGTGCAAAACTTCCCCTAATGGACCTCAATCAGGAACTCTTATTAAAGGCAAATTCACTCCATTCTCCATGTCTCCAAACTTCAAATAAAGAGCTTAATCATTTTAAATATCATATCAGATTAAACTTGTCAAATAATCCCTACTAAGCACTTCCCCTACATCATCAGTATGTTTGCCAGACATTGTCACAATATGGTCATTTACAATGCCATCCAGACTGCTTTTCCGGAACTTTCTCTCCCTAGTATGTATCTTAATGCTTCCAGTTCTAAATAAAAGTTTGCTCCCTGACTTGCTGTATGCATCTATAAATTATTTACTGAGAAAGCTAAAATCTTACATGGAGATCTTAGTTTACTTTCTTTTCAACAAGATTTTTCCAGATTCTTCATACATGAAGTGTCATCGGACAGGACTTCAGACACTGTGCATTTTACTTGAAGAACTAAAAGTACTATTTGAGAATCTGTCCTGTAAATAGCTTCAGTTCCAAGACAGAAACCATATCATATTTCTACTGACTCTTATGCATATTCAACAAGGTGCCTACATTCTAATGGGAGGAAGATTGAAGAACCCCCTCCTGTCTATATGAACTCATAATTATTTCTTTAAATTCCCTGGGATAAATTCCTTCTGTAGGAATTTTTTCTGCCCATGAACTGAGGAATTGTATGAAAATATTATTGGTATTATTATTATTATTATTATTGGAAAACCAACATGATTCCCAGTGGTTTCTCACTTTCTCTGCAGAGAAATTCTTTGTGAAATTCTGCTCTCAATATTACTCACACCTATGAAATAGGCCATTTTGCCATATTGACTATACAAGTTCAAAAGACTTAAAAACAGCAGGTGCAAAATGATCACTTTGAACCTCATGCTGCTTCTTAAGAGCAAAAGATGAACTTTCCTTTTGAAAGACACTTCACCCGAAAGAGTAAGAAGCAACATAATTATGGTCAAGGATAGGAAGTCAAACCTGGGAGGATTCTGTACAGACATGCTTATGGCATTCTCTAGCTAGTTTTGCTTCTTTACAGATTCACTATTGCTCATTCAATTTAGGACATAAATAATTGCATCTGCCTGCCTCCTTCAGTCTTCCTTTATTTTTGAAATTGACTCTGTGATATAAATTTATTAAATAAATATGTGTACTTTGATCCTGTTATTCTATTTCCTGTGAGCTTTGGGATCCAACCAGGACCCTAAAAATAATGGAGTTGGGTTTGTTTTTGTTGTTAAACTTCTTCCTCAAAATTCAAATTTCTTGTCTCCTTATTGGGCAAAATTCAGCACTTCCTGAGAAAGCTGTAAGACTGGCCTCCAGATTGGAGACTTGGCAAGGACCAAAATCACCTATTTTTGTTTTTCTTCTTTCAGTAACCTCACGCTCTGGTTCCTAATGCAAATGCCAGCTAAGAGTATTTCTTCTGTCTGGTTTCCATTAGAAAATATTTTTTAAGTTATAATACATTTTACCTGCAAGTCCATTCACTTACAATATCCTATTCAAAGTATTATATAAAATAAATATATCTTATTTATGTAATTCCTCTCGCAAAAGAAAAGCATGCACTAGTTATTAGTTATTAATTGACATTTATTGTATTGAAGTTGTTTCACTTAATATTTTTCTGGTTAAAATAAAATATGAACATTAGCTACAATTTTAAAAAGCATACACTCTATCCAATTTTGGATGGCACAGGGTAATACCAAGGGCTCCTGAAAGCTGGTTTAGACTCACTAATGATGTAATGTTAAGTACACAAAAAAGATAACACATTTTTGGTTCTTTTAAGCAATCTAGTCAAATTTACTCCTTACAAAAAGTTAATTAAGTGGATAATTTAGGCCCATTAGCATTGACTTCTCAACATAAATAATAGAATACAAAATATTTCTTGTTCATAAAGATTTTTCAAAAACCTCTCAATTTATTATTAAGGTATTACATAAGACTGCTTCTATAGTATATTTGTATAAAGCTTCAGTGTTTCCAGATGCCAAAGTGATATGTGATATTTGGTACTTTATATACCACAAATTTTAACTGAATTTTCTATTAATGGTGATAGTATGAAGCATCAAAGATATTTTTTTTTAGGTATTTCCCAGGAAAAAGCAATTTGACTGTCACATTTCAGTCTTCTTCCCATGATTTTAGTTTTGGCACCAAACTTTTGAAGGCATTTTTCAACAGTTTTATTTTCTGACTCATGTTGGGCTTACAAATATTCATATGGCAGGAATACAACCTCTCACAATTCTACTGCGACTGTGTACAATGTCATCCATTTGAGTAATCAGCACTGCTTTTTCTTACTATTGCTGAGAGTAAGAAAAATATCAGTTTATTTCCAAATCTATAAATTCTACTCCAAAAGGCACTACAAAAGTTAATGTGTTATTTTCCACAAATCTTACTTGTTTCCCAATATAGGTTTTTTATGAAAGCAGCCTCTGTGGTTCTCTAGTTTACAGTGATTATTATGAGGTGATAAATTTTCTGATCTGGGTAGAATTTTTGGCATTCAGAATGCTCCATTTCTTACTAGTGGGATAAATAAATCTAGAGGTAAAGACAAAAAGTTTGTTCTAGAGGTACAGAAACATAAAAATATAAAATTAAATATGTGATTTTTAAGAGATTTTATATTCATTCTTCAGTATATTTTCAAATCTTTTCCCAAAGAATATATCCATTTGTATTTACTTTGATCATCTACTGAAATATAGTTTAAATTTTAGATGTATTTATCCATATACCATTTGGCTACTTTCTTGTTATCTCTCTCTCCTCTCTCTCTCTCTCTCTCTCTCTCTGTCTCTCTCTCTTTTCTAAAAGAAAAGAATTTTCTTTTAACATTCCAAAACTCTACTGAACTTATTTGCTTATGGATTGGTATGCCTCCACTATGGAATATATTAAATATATGTTCTCATCACAGTTATATGTATCTTCTGAAAGTACAACTATCAAACCATGTAGGCTAATCCATGCTGTCAATAAAAGCAGCTTCCTTAAAACAAACAGGCTCCTGTTGCTCCATCCAGAAGTGAACCAATTTGCCAATATCTTCACCTGTGAGTCCCATGCCTTCTCTGCTTTGCTTCAAGGCAGTCTTACTCATAGCCTTCTTAGGACAAGAACAGACTCAAGAGAACACACTACTCATGCAGCATCCAAAGAAGAGAGATCATATCCATCACCAGAGGTTATAGGTCTAACACCAAAGTGTGAGAAGGGAGTCGAGGTAAACTTATTTAGGGTATGTGCCTACATCCATGGTAAACAACGGAGAGATCAGAAAAAGAAATACACACCCAAACTAAACCCTAATCCTAAGGGTGCCACTTCATAGGCAGGAAGGTAGTGGGAAGTCAGCCTTCTGGAATACCAGACAGGGTTAACAGGAGTCTGGAATTTTCCCCAGATTATCTCCATAATATGAGAAGCTTTGGTATACAGCCTAAATAAATAAAAATATCCAAGTATAAGTCATTTTTTATGTTGCAAGTATAAGTAACAGATAATGAGATTATCAATGTGTTATCTAATATTTATTGGTGTGATGGTTAAGTTTTGTAGTCAAAACATAACCTATTTAGCCATTTTGGGTGGGTCTCTGAGGATATTCACAGAAAGGCATCCCTCCCAGTTGGGTGCAGGATACAAGGAATCTTAGATCAGCTAGAAATGAACACCCCTTCCTAGAAGGACAGAGCTGAAGGAAGTTTCAGAGACTTAGCAAGTCAACAAGTCTGGAATAGGGTTGCAAGACCCCACCCTAAAGCTTTATAAAGGGGAAGGATATCTCTTCCCCTGACTGTTTGCAGTTGTGTGTGTGGTGCTGGTGAATGGTTTCTCTCTCTGCTTGGACCTGTGAAAGAGGACCAGCCTCTTTTGCCATTATGGAACTTCCCCTGATCTGTAGCTTCAATAAATCCTTTCCTCCCATAATCCCTGCCTGGTTTGGAGATTCATCCCAGCTGCATGTGGCTAACGACAGCTGGCAACCATTTTCCATTTCATTTTGTTATTATTCTATGTTGACTTTTTGCACAATGCTGGCTTTCATAATGACATTTTAATGAATGCATATGAAGTTTTTTTCAGCACTTCTTTCCATTCATTTTTATTCACTGAAAACATACATCTGAATTGTTATATATCCAAGCAGAGGGATTTGTTAATTATGTAAGGTATTTGATTATTTTTTAAGTTTCCAATAGAACAATTAAAATATATAGCCCAATGTATATTTCTAGATGACTGTAGTATTAAAACAAATTTCTTATTAAAGACATTGCAGTCAAATGATAAAGTTAAACATGAGTTCAATTAAGAAAAATGAATTTTACCAACATTTTTTCCTTTGATGCGATATACACATTCATCTGTAATTATAGAGACAAAAGAAGGTGTTGATTGAAATGAATTGAATAATTCAGAAAATAATGACTAGTATCATCTAGAGATAACATCATATGTTTATATCCCTTTAAAATAGATGGTTTGGGACTTTATCCCCTCCTGCCTTCTCGTGGGTAAGAGTGTTCCATACTTTACTTCTCTTAATCTAATAAAGTCACAGCAAACTTAAAAAAAAGTTAGATTGAAATGAAAGTCTTGCTTGGAGGCCCAAAGATTTTACCTGAGGCTATAGGTCAGGCCAATCCACATCTTTAGTAATGCTCTGAGAGAGTGATTTAATTGAAGCCAACCACAGGAACAGTGTCATTTTAAAATGCTTGGTTTAGACCATCTAATGATCACATCCATCAGACAATCAACCCTTCCTGAACCGGTCTTTTACAGGATTGGAGAGAGGGCACATTTCTACATTGGAGATGCCAAATTTGTCCATTGTAGGTCAGGACCTGTCTAAGGCCAAAAGGTAAAGTAAAAAGATAAATAGAATATGTGGATTTAATTCTAATTGGGCATATAACAATTCAAAAATAGTTTCAACATAATAAGCATTTTCTACTTACAATTTAAAAGACAAGAAAATATTTCTAGATATATTTGGCAAATGTATATAGAGATCTTCAATAATTATTACATTCTCTTGCAATACAAAATTGTGGAATGGACTGAGGGGGGATGAGGGGAAGGGATGGAGGAAGAGGAGGGTTGAGAAAATTAAATATTCTGTGAATAAGTCAAATGGAAATCTTTTTGGCTTACTTAAAGTACACATACATTAAAGAGAGAGAATTTGGCAGAATTACTTATGATACTGGATAATGCTGTGCCTATAAGCCATAGATTATTACAAGGAAATTATTGCGCTCTGGGCAGGATACTTTCAAGTGAGTTCGGGAGGTTTCTGATGCCCTTCCCAAACCCAAATAATACAATGTATTGCGAGGACTCTTGATTGGATGGTAAGACCTTATCGGTGAGGAAACAACAAGCTTGGGGTACAGGCCATTAGGAAAACTAGCTGGAGCTCAACAGGAATCCTCCTCTCTTGTTGGCTAGCAATTATGGTAAGTGTTATGCACTCTTTTTGGGGAGAAAATTAATCAACAGTCTTAACCAGCAGTAAACCCTGAAAAGCTACTTGGCTGGATGGCCAAGCAAAATGTGAGAACTGGTGCAAAGATGGCATGTCTGTTCTGGTAAAAAGAAAGAAAGAAACAAATCCTGACTTCTAATAGAAACTAAGGTACACTCCATGGGAGGGAATTCAGGCCTGGTGCATAAATCTAATCAAAGCCTGTGGCTGGGAAGATGAGTATCCCTAGTTTGGAAGCTCCTACTGTTGATTGGCTAAATGGGTATAGCATGTCCACCAAATTGCCCCCTAAATACTTATGAGTATGCCCATACATTTATCCTGCTCTCAAGCTGGGTTAGAGAGGTTTCTCTGATGGTTGTGACTACTGCAGAGACTCATTACTCATCAAATCCTGAAAGGAAGTAACAGTGGAGTGTTCAGCATTGAGACATCACTCTGGCACCCTCCAAGGCTCAGGGTCCCATATGGAGAGGTACTGGAAAGAGCGTAAGAACCCAAAGAAGGGGATCAGTGTGTTGGAATCCTGACTTGCAGACATGAAGTAACTCGAGCTCATGACTTCACAGTAGCTGATGCTGTTTACACAAGACCTGCATAGCATGAGAAGGAAAAAAGACATCAAAATAGGAGACTTTTGGAAAGAAGAAGCGGTAAGTGAAGGATGAATAGGGGAGAGGAGAAAAAAGAGGGTGGATTATAATCAGGGTATTTTGTGTATATGATGGGAGGTTGTCAGTAAATGTTAAAAAAATAAGTTAGAAAGTAGGTGAGACCAGAAGAAATAACAGAAATCCTGGAGGAATGGTTCAGAAGTTAAAGGTGGTTTCTTCCAAGGTGTTTGGCTCAAGTTCAATTCCTTAGCACCCATGAAGCGCTGTATCGCTGTATACAAAGGGGGCTTGAACTCTAATAGCAATGAGAAGCAGAGCCAGGAGAATCTGGAAGCTAAGGATCCAAAAACAAAAACAAACACACAGAGAGATCTTGTTTGAAGCATATTTACATGTGTAAGTATATATATATATATATATATATATATATATATATATATATATATATAGAGAGAGAGAGAGAGAGAGAGAGAGAGAGAGATTCTGTATAATATATATATATATATATGTGTGTGTGTGTGTGTGTGTGTGTGCATGCGCACATGTGTGTAGAGAAGCTTTAACAAAGTAGAAAAAAATAAGAAGAACAAGAATTTCTTTATGCTTATATAGTTTAAAAGAAGTATAACAATAAAAAACTAAAGGCAGCAGAGATGCGCTAGAAAGGTGGAAAGGAGAATACTGTGAGTTAAAAGATACAAGGAGGGGGTCAGCAAGCTGTGGCCAGATAAGAGGATCTACCAAAGCTATGGACTAAAAAAACATAAGGAAACCAGATATTTTGTTTGCTAATTAAAACATAAATAAAACAACAAGAAACAAAAACATAAGAGACAAAACTCTTGAAATTGTAAAGTCATGAAAAAGAAATGTGGCTTTCACTGTTTTGAGACTTGATGCGTATTTCACCCTGTATGGCACTTGGACCATTTTAGAATTCACAAATCAGATTTAACAAATACTTTCAATTTATAGCAATACCTACTCAAATTAATCCCTGTTATATTTATATTATGGTTTTATTCTGGTTTGCCTTAAAAAACTGTCTTTTCACCCAAAAACATGTTTAATCCCCCAGTTTAAAGACATTTAAATGGTTTTGTTTTTGGAAAAATTTATTGTCTCCTTTAATAAATTACAAAACACTCTTCCTCTGCATGGTTTAAACACAAGTACCTGATAGCAATCAGCCTTCAGCATAAAATTATTTCCTAGTATCTTTTGCCTACATAATGCTTAGAATATAGAACTTATAAAGGAAATGCTTAATTTGGCTCTGTTGAATTAATGAATTAGTGTGTGTGCATGTGGATTTCAGAGAGAGACAGAGAAGAGACACAGAGAGATAGAGGAGGAAAAGGGCCTTTGCAGTTATATTTGCACATAGGGCATATATAATTATCAAATGCGTGGGTAACTACAAAAGTTTTCAGGTGATTATGGGTTATTTTATTCAGGATAAAAAAAAACACATTCCAAGATTCTACTTTTTTCCTCAGTTGCAGTTGCAGGTTTCTGAATAGGACATAATATATTCTTTAGTTTCTTCAAAATTGCCAGTGTTTACATTTCTATGGATTACCCAATGCCTTAATTATGCAATATTCAGTTATGATTTATGTTTTCCTATTATCAGTAAAAAACCAACATAATAAAGTCAGAACATTTTGCTGCAACATAAATACATTCTTAAGAATGTTTAAATAATTGAGTTTTGTTGAAGCTGCTAGAATGAATTTAAAACAGGGACAAAGGATGTTTTATTGACTGGTATCTCTTTTCCCTCTTATGTGAATCACTTATTTGTCTCTTGAAACCTCAAAACATCTCAATAAATATTCAAAGGAAACTCAGTGGCAGATTATTTCATAAACAAGAAGAAATAGTCAAGGCTTGATGTGTACTACCCGTCTTTGGCAGGAAGTGTAAAATACAACTTAAAATGTATGGAAAGACCTTGCCCAAGGCCGCAGATTCAAATGATTGCCTATGCAGAGAAATACGTTTTAATCAGGAGATTATCCAACAAGATGCTAAAATTCTTGCTTGTTCAGCAGTTTGATAAAATGATCCTGTAGGTTATTCTATTTGCAAATATAAAAATGTCTCTGCCTTTCCCCTGGCACATGCCTCTTTTCGTTTAACCCCTGTATGTCTATGGGAAATGTATCTTCCACTACTCAGCATAATAAAAAGAAAAGAGCAGATTTTAAGTTCAGTCATTTATCCTGTCAAAAAAAATATATAGAGACTATATATGAGTTCTATTATATAGATCATCTCTAAAAATAAAACTTGTTTTACAATGACCAATATGCAAAAATGTCCTAATATTTCATTATGAATTAATTTTTAAATTTTCACATTCATCAGATGTGTTTGTGATATTTATCCAGGAAACTACTTTTTTAATATTTCTGAAATTTATGATATAAATTTATATGATTCATTACCCATATGGATCAATAGATTTGAGTTCAGAATATAAAATTGAAGAATGGATTTCTCTAATTATTGTGTTGTAAGTAATAAATATCAAATGCTTTTGATAGCAAATTTTTTAGATGAATCATTGCATTTTTCACTCAGTCATAAAAAAGATTCCCATTTCCACAATCTTACTGAATTTTTAGGTAGCTGTTATATTAACAGCAGAGGTGACTTTCCGGAGATGACAATTTATTTTGTAAATATTTGCTTATTATATATTTATAAGATGAGAGGGAGAGAAAGAGAGAGAGAATGGATGAATGAATGGGTGAACTAGAGATTTTGACACCACTTTGTGCATTTCACTTTATGTTGATACCGGACTATTGAACCCAGGTCATCAGGCCTTTAACCTCTGATCCACCTATCTAGCCTGAGAGACCTTCTTGTTTCAGGAAGAGAAAACAAAAAATTATTTGAATGAAAAATAGAGCCCAGAGAAGTGTCAAGACAGAATTTATAAAAACATGTATTTTTAAACTTTCTTTCATCTCATTTTCTATAACTGCCTCTCTTTTTTTTTTTTTTTAACAAAAGTCACAGTGTGGGTTCCATGCTTGTTAAAAGTTATATATACATGCTTCTGTCCTGTCTTTTTTATCTTAAGTTAGCAATTCTCAGACCCATCGGGAAATATAGTAGGGAAGAGGTAAAGTTTTGTTTCTCCTACTGTAAGAAATTAATTTACTTTGCAGGAGATCTTTGTATTTTTCAGCAGTTTTCATGAGACTCTATTGTTTTAATAAGACTAGTAGTTTTATAATTAAGAAAAATAGAGGGCTGGAGAGATGGCTCAGAGGTTAAGGCACTTGCCTCCAGTGCCTAAGGCCCTGGGTTCAATTCCCCAGGACCCACGTAAGCCAGACCCACAAGGTGGTGGCCCTGGTGTTCTCTCTCTCGTTCTCTCTCTCTCCTCTCTCTGCTTGAAAATGAATAAATAAAATATTTTTTAAAAAAGAAAAATTAAAAAAAAGAAAAATAGAAATTAAAAATCACAATAAAATTAACATAAATAAAAGCAAATGCGATTCACAAAATATCTGAATGAGAAAATATAAGAAAATTGTAACTGAAAATTACAAAAAGAAACAGAAAAAAAAGAATGAAAAACCCCTGTCTCTGCTGTCAATAGTCTTTTGAGGTGATTTCAACAATTGTTTCCCTTTATACAGCCTTAGGGCCCTCTTTTCCAGACCTATTGTCTTCCTTAGTCTCTGGAATTTCCTTCCTTTCCTCTCTCTCCCAGGACTGGATAATTCAGTTTCTAGCTAACATAACTTTGGGGAGTGGTTGTGTGACCTCTAAACTTCATGTCTCCTAGACTTGACTTCCTTAATCCCCAGATAATTTTTCTGTCTTCAGTTCTGAGGAATCTGCTATACACCACTATCTGACTAAGGTTTAATATCTAAACATACAAAAAACTCAATACTCTAAGCAATAATTAAAAACAACCCACTCAAAAATGGGGCAGGGAATTGAGCAGAGAGCTCTCAAAGCATCTCACTTCAATCAGATTGGCAGTCATCAAAACAGAATACAAACAGTGCTGGTAATAGCGTGTGAAGAGGACCTTCTGGTGGGAGTGTAAATTTACAGCCAATATGGCTTGTTCCATTACACCTTAAAACTTAAGAGTACCTGGATTCTTATTATATATAACTAAAGAATTAAAATTATAGACCAACAGAGGACAAGGTATTGTGGGAGGCTTTAAGAGGAAATGAGAAGCTACAGAGACCTCCTGTCACTTTTGAGGAGAGAGCACATGGGGGAGGTTTTAGCCACTTGGCTATGAAATCTGCGCTGGTCAGCCAAGCAAGTGAAAGAAAGGAAAATAGAAGAGGGATCCCATTATGAGGGGAAAAAAAGGTTCATGTGGGAAAGAAGCCCTAGCCCACTCACCACAGCTATAGTGGTGAGGGGCCTTACATAGGCCTAGAGATTCAGATGTCCATCTGCTGGGCAGCCATGAAGGAAAAGAGAGCAATCTTTCCTTCTCTATGTAACTATATCCTCTGGTAAAGGTAAGCCAGAGACACAACTGGTTG
>PVHP010019925.1:0-31400 GCA_004024765.1 Zapus hudsonius
TGTGTAGAAAGAGAGAGTTTCACTTTGTAACCCAGGCTGAGGCTGATCTGGCAATCATTACGTATCTCATAGTGGAATTGCCGTCCTTCCACCCTTTGATCTCCAAAGACTAAACTCACAGGCATGCACCACCACCCCTGGTATCTTTGCTATAATTTTTTTAACCTGGATTTAACTTCCTATCACTAATTGGTAGAATCCCGATGAATCCTGATGCTGTCATACAGAATACTAACTACTCCTGCAAATTGTGGGTTAATTTCAAACTGGCTAAGTCTTACTTATATTAAATTGATGATTTAAAAAAAACATTGTATATCAATCAGAGCCAAAAGTGGGATATCGTGTTCCCCACTTAGGTTTTCCTCCAGAGTAATGATGGCTTGGTAATCAAATTTCTTAGCGAATGTTTGTTTTGTTTTGTTTTCACTAGTTCTCAATCCACTCAGGTCCTTTCTTCAAAACAAAATTAGAGACCGTTGCCTGGACATATGAAATCTAACTTTCCCTATCTAAGAGGTTCTTATCTTTGGGCCCATGTATCTGTCTTTCAGGGAGTCTCTCTCTCTCTCTCTCTCTCTCTCTCTCTCTCTCTCTCTCTCTCTCTCTCTCTCTCTGTGTGTGTATTCATTCAATTTTTATTCATGATAGAGTTCACAGACTTCTCCAGATTTTCAAAAGGACTTGCAAAATTTTTTAGACTCAATTGATTGGGTCAGGAACCCCTGCTGGTCTCTCATCAGCAGGCCTTTGTCTACTTGTTATCCATGGACCACTGGTGGGTGACAGCAGCTCTGAAGGGCTCCTGGCCTTAGCAGGTTTCCAGGGAAATGCTGAAGAACAGTATCTTTGGTCATGGAAGAAAAGACTGGGAAAGGTGCTCTACCAGCTTCTTCAAGAATACAAATAAGGACTGGAGAGATGGCTCAGCGGTTAAGGCACTTGCCTCCAGTGCCTAAAGCCCCAGGGTTCAATTCCCCCATACCCACATAAGCCAGACCCACAAGGTGGTGACCCTGGTGTGCTCTCTCTCTCTCTCTCTCTCTCTCTCTCTCTCTCCCCCTCTGTGTGTGTATCTCTGCTTATAATGAATAAATAAAATATTTTTTAAAAAAGAATACAAATAAAAGGTCTGGAGAGATAATCCAGTTGTTAAATTACTTGCATCACAAGTATGAGGACCTACGTACAATTCCCAGAATCCATATTAAAAAAAAAGCAGGACATCAGAGGCTGGAGAGATTGGTCGGTGGTTAAAGGTGCTTGTTTGCAAAGCCCATCAGCTAGGATTTGGTTCCCCAGTATCCACGTAAAGCCAGATGCACAAAATGGTGCAATGTCTGGAGTTTGCAGTAGTAGGAGGCCCTGGGGTGCCCATTCACTCCTCTCTACCTCTCTAAATAAATAATAAACAAATAAATCTTTTTTTAAAGCAGGGACTAATGATGTGTAATTATAACCCCCCCCCCCCCCGTGCTGGGGAGGCAGTGACAAGTGGCTCCCTGGTGAGCTCCAGGCCAGATGAGAGATCCTGTCTCCAGAACAGCAGATAGGGCCTGAGAAAGAACACTCAAGCAGAGGCAGGCACTCATGTGCACCCCCACACATGAATATGCACATATGTGCGCTCACACACAGGAAAATACACACACACACACACACACACACACACAGGCACACACGCATAAATACCCACCTGTGCACCCACACACATACACAAGGAATGTGAGGAGAGCTTTGTTTCATGTTGGGGATAAAAAGTCACAGTCAGGGTCTGGGCCCCAGAGCATGTGTCAGGAAGTAGTAGTTACCTTGTCATGGCAGAACAAACACCCAAGCCAAAGCAGTTTATGGGAGGAAAAGGTTGATCTCAGGCTGACAGTTTCAAGGGGATGCATCATCATGGAGGAAGAAGCTGGTTAGCTGGTTTACTATATCACACAACCTCAGCAGCTCCAAATTGAAACCCTCCCCAAGATTAGTCTTTATTGCTTGATAGCTGCTCCCCTCAGCAGTGTTGAGGGAAGGCAGGGATCATGTAGTATCACATGACTGTGGAACTTATTCCTGTGCAGAATGAAGTTTTCAGAGAAGAAATATATGGGGTACTAAGTCACCAATAGACTATTCTAGATGTGATAAAAAAAAAATACCCATCTCAGGGCTGGGGAGGTGGCTCAGCAGAAAAGAGAATACATCATACATCACACAAGCATGAGGGCCTGAGACTTTTCTATTTGGTCTCCAGACAGAGCCCACATGCCTATAAGCCTAGTCCTGTGGGAGGCATAAACAGGAAAATTGCTGGACAGCCACTCTGAAAAAAAACCCAGCTGCTCCAGGGTCAAAGAGGGACTCTGTCCCAGCAAAGCACACAGAGGAGCTATAGAAAAGGACACCAGACATTCTCTCCTGGCCTCTACACACATGTGCACAGGGCATACACATCAACACACGTATGCATATACACCATGCACGCATGCACTCACACACACCAAAAATCGTCTATCTTTTCTCATAAACTTAGCTCATCTAAGAAAGTTCCCTTAAATTAAACCAGTGTGCTTTAGAGAGCTGGTCAGGAAAGGAGTGGGGATCACAGGATTGGGGATGTAGTACAGTTGGTAAAGGGCTTGCCCAGCATGCATAAAAGCTTGGGGTTCATCCCCAGCACCACATAAACCCAGTATGGTAGCACACACCTTTAATTCCAGTACTTGGAAGGTGAAGCAGGAAGATTAGAGCGCATATTCCCAAACCCCACATAAAAACTTGAAGCTGTAGTGAGCTTCTATAATCCCAGCATACCTACAGCAAAATTAGGAGGTGCAGACAGGAGAATTTCCCAAAGCTCACTGACCAGCTAGCCCAGTGAGCAGAGTGGTGACCAACAGAGAGCCTGCCTCAAGCGAGGTAGAAAGTGAGAACCAACCTGAACCTGTCCTCTGACTTCCACATTCGCCTCACACCATGTGCACATATGGTCTCGTGCACACACACACACACACACACACACACACACACACACGAAAGAAGAAAGGATGAAAGGAAGGAAGGAAGGAAGGAGGGAGAAGGGCATTGTTACACATTAATAGACAAGAAATGAGAATTTAACCAAAGAAGTTTGAATCATTTAGTAATAACTAAGAAAGGAACTAAAATCCTAATGCCACATTATAAATCACAGATGATTGAAAGATTGATTAGAAATGCAAGCCAAGGTTGGGGAGATGGCTAAGTGGTTAAAGGCATTTACTTGCAAAGTTTGCCAGCCTGGGCTCAGTTTTCAAGTACCCACTAAAACCAGATACACAAAGTGGCATATATGCTTGCAATTTATTCATATGAGCAAATAGCAAGAGGCCCTGTTTCTCTCTCTCTCTCTCTATCTATCTATCTCTCTCTCCCTCTCTCTCCCTGTCTCTCCTCTATCTTTCCCTATCAAATTAATAACTAAAATTTTAAAAAAGAAATCTATATGTAAAATAAATACAGCACAGTAGATACAATGACTATCGATCTTTTTTTTTTTAATTATTGTCTTTGCATGTCTTGGATTTGTCGGACAAGGGGGGACTAAATTTGGCAATTTTCTAAATAAATCAATGAAAGAACAAATCAATAGTAGCCAAGAGCAACTTGTTCTGTGACAGAGATTTTTTTAAAGAGCATGAGAAAAAAAAAACCTATGTCTGGCTCAAGACACCTAAAAGTGCTAAAGCACATTCCAGGAGTTCACGCTGACCCCAGAGGAATCTTCATGAGTTAAACACTAGAACCTTTCAGGAGTGGTGACTAGTAGAATGTAGATGTCATTTTACTATCACTCTTCTTGGTAACAAGGAAGGAAAAAAAATAAGTTATACACTTGTGTTTACAAGGAAATAGCTAGTTTCATAATCTGCCTTTGGGAAAATCAAATCTATATTAAGGTGGAAAGCTGTGAGCTGAGGCAAGAATGAGGTTTCTCTGCAACAGCTTCATTTGGAAGTTTCATGCAGCCCTTGAAGGTCACTCCTTCCAGGACTTCATTCCACTTCACAAACAGCCACTGAATCTGCAGCCCCTCAGCTGGAGCAGGTTAGACAAGGAAACAATAAATGTGAGCGGCGCACGCTCCTTAAGAGGCCTAAATTGAATTGCATTGACTTTTTACAAAGCCACAAATTGCTTATCTTATTCAAGTGCCCGAGTGTTTGCTTTTTGATGAGCTCTAGCGGACACCTTGCAGTTCCCTGGTGATGGAAGTCACCCAATTTGAGCTGTCCCTGACAAAGCTGGGGCACACATTCTCTGAGCTCCCCAAGGGTTCTCAGCAGACATAGCCTGAAACAGCAAGATCCTATGACATGGGCCACCTTTGCCCTAAGGTGCATCTTTGTCCAAGCTTCCTTCCACAGGTCAAACAAGACTACATGGTAAACCAAGCAGTTTCTAGTAGATATGGGGACATGAAGGAGGCCAGAGGGCTGGGGCTGTAGCTCAGCTGACTGAGTGCTTGCTGAATATGCAGGATAGTCTGGGTTTGATCCCCAGCACCATGTAAACTGGGGGATGGCACACAGGCGGTGGAGATAAGAGAATCAGATAGGGCTGGAGAGATGGCTTAGCGGTTAAGGCACTTGCCTCCAGTGCCTAAGGCCCCAGGTTCAATTCCCCAGTACCCATATAAGCCAGACCCACAAGGTGGTGGCCCTGGTTCTCTCTCTCTCTCTCTCTCTCTCTCTCTCTCTCTCTCTCTCTCTCTCTCTCTCTCTCTCTCTCTCTCCCCTTGTAAATGAATAAATAAAAAAATATAAAAAAACTATTAAAAAAAAAAAAAAGAGAATCAGATAATGACATGTATTCTTAGCTACACAGTGAGTTCCAGGCCAGCCTGGGTTCCATGAAAGCCTGTATTTTAAAAAGGAAGAGGAGGAGGAAGAAGAGGGGGGGACCAGAGAGAAGGAAGGAGATAAATAACAATTTCATCCAAACTACAAGTATTTTGAACCGTTGTTCATGATCACCAAGAAGTGTGCATGTGTGAGGAAATATGAAAGTCAAAAACAGACACAGAAGTGGCAGTGGGTCTCTGGAACCACCCAGAAAGCTCTTCCAAGCTTTCTGGCCATCCCACAGATGATGAAGGCAGAAGCTCTGGGGGAGAACCCACACCCCTACAAGATCCTAGCAAACACACAATGTCACGGGCCACTGGATTGAATGGGTGAGGAGTACCGAAATGGTATGATTGATCCTGTCAGTTTGGATGGCTGGTGTGGCTGGAATTTATTGACATGATGGGTACCTTGTTGGTGGTGGGTGTGGTCACATCAATAACAGACACCCAAAGTGTCATGTCATTCCCTGTCTATAGCATCAGAGCTATAGACAGTTTTTGAGAAGCCAGAAAAGAGACAGGATTACTTTGGACTTGAAGATGTCTCAGATTGCCCCTGTGGCCGATGAGGTTCAGAGGGCCTCTGACACCCGGGAGGCTGTTGTCCTTGATCCTGTGTTTTGCATGGGTGGCCACACCTGCACTCTGGGTCCAAAGAGAAGTGAGAATTGATACAAATAACACAGACTGCAGAGTTTTTGGCTTCTTTCTCCCCTCCTTGGACAGTGTGCCTGTTCAAAATGCTGAGAGACATTAGTACTTACGTCAGGAATGCCTCCCTAATGGCAGGGAACTGTCAGGCACTGTGTGAGTTAGGAAAATTCTTTGATGACAGGTCTACTTCGGGACATGCTATTAAGACGTTGAAGCCAGCTGTGATGGCTAATATCTGTAAGCCTAGCACTGGAGAGTCTGGGCAGTTGGAGGCCGGGCTGGGCCATACAGTGAGTTTCAAGCAAGCCTGGGCTACAGAGTAAGATCCTATTGAAAAAAAGAAAACTTCTAGCAATGGATGGATGGTTATATATGTAAAAGGATGAGTGGATGGGTAGGGGATATATCACCATAAGTAGATGGATGGATGGCAAAAATTCTAGGTAAATCCAAGAGTGAACAAGAGTACTGTCTAATAATGCCTAGAGGGCAGCTCACTGCTGGAGCGGTAGTTCAGTATGGCGCCATCCAGGACGACCCACCTACAACTCCCTCAGCTCAGTCTTGAGCCTTGGCACAGGCTGCTTGCTTAGCTATTGCCAGCTCAGTGCTCCACGTCCTGCCCTTTGCAGACCGGGCTACTCCCACACCTCCCAACCTCAGAGTCCTTTCCTGATTTCACCTGACAGAGTTAGCAGCCCCACATGGGCCTCTG
Source organism: Zapus hudsonius (assembly GCA_004024765.1). Lineage (NCBI taxonomy): Eukaryota > Metazoa > Chordata > Mammalia > Rodentia > Dipodidae > Zapus > Zapus hudsonius. The sequence continues at coordinate 6,252 of PVHP010019925.1, forward strand.
TTCTCTCCCTTAAAATACTGCTGGACATTCCGCATGGACTTGTTTGTCCCTTACCAACTAGACCATGAGTTCTGCAGGTAAGGCTGCATTCTGTTCCCCCACACTGAGTCCATTGCTCATGAAGGGCACTCTCCTATACATGCACCTGCAAGGATGTGCAAGACAGCAGGGACCTTCTGCCCCTAATCCCTTCCTGGGTCCACTCTTAAGGTCCCCTCCAGAGCTTCCTCCCACAGTGTTCCTGCTGGGCTCAACGGAACCGACTTAAAGTGCCAGGTGAGAATGCGCCGTGTGCCTCTCCAAGTGATTGAGGTGGGCCTGAGTGATTGCAGACAGGCCCCAGGTGCAGCACCCGCAGGGAGGCTGCACAATGAGACCTCCACACCCAGCTCCTGTTAGCGCTAACAAAGAGAAACTGGAGGCAGCCTTGGAGAGCTTTGCCTGTTAGCTGCTAAGTAGCAGGCTGATTGCCCCAAAGTTGACAAGTGACAGGGAGCGAGGTGGCAGGTGCTTTCAGCAGCCCTCCTGGGGTAGCAGAAAGCAGGGCTCCATCTGGGTAGGGGACTGTCTAATTGAGGGGGCTCGCATCTCAGAGATGGGGTTCCTGTCTTGCTCAGGGCTGGCCCTTGGTCCAGGCCATGTTACTTTGGTCCTTTGAAAAAAATGGGGAGAGGGGCAAGGTCCCTCAGCTCTGGGAAACATTTCCAGACCTTGCCCGGTTCCTTAGTTCCACAACGAGGATGCCAGCTGGAAAATTGTGGATGTTATTAGGGATCAAAAGGGCAATGTTCTTGGAATGCATCACCACAACTCCTGCTTGTGGACCCCTCCCTCCCCAGTGCCAGGTTTTGTTTCGTAATTTCATTTCTTGCTTGTGTTGTGGTGTGCATGTATGGATACGTGTTTGTAAATGGGTGGGTGCACATGTGTGTTCAGGTGTACATGTATGTGGAGGCATTCTTCATGCCATCATCTCTTTTTGAAACAAAGTCTCTTATTGGCCTGGAAATCACCAATTATGCTAGATAAACTGACCCTAAAGCACCAGGGATCCTGTCTCTGACTCCCAGCACTGGGGCTACAGCTGTGTGCCACCATATATGGCATTTTTACATAAGTTCTGAAGATCAGACTTGGGCCCTCATGATTTCAAAGCAAGTACTGTAGTCGACAGTTCCAATGTTTCTGGAACCATCATCCAACCAGTTTTATGGGAGGAAGGGACTTATTTCAAGCTTACAGAATCCAAAGGAAGCTCCATCAATGGCAGAAGAAGTTGGCTCTCGTTCATAAATCCAAGCAGAAAGAGAAGCCACCAGCAGCCAACAATCACCAAAAAGCAGCAAGAACAAACCTTCAGCAAGCAGGACCCCAGAACTCAGATTGCTCTGTGCACCTTTGGGCTGGAATCAGATGTACCCCCAAACACACAGTGGGCTGGATCCCAGGTTCCACCCCCAGTGACACCTCCTCCAGCCAGTATCATTGGTGTCTGTCTCCACTGACCTTTCATGGGTTATCAGACTTGCTGTGGTGACTAGTCTTCTCTGTCTCATCACTTTCTCATAGGTTTCATTTGGGCCAGGGGTGGTTTGTCTCCTGCCAGGATGTCAGCCATCATCCAATGTCTTGTTGGTGGAATTGAGTTGTCCCTGGCTCTCTCACTGCCTTCTGAAAAATACAAACAGAATCTCCATAGGAGAGTGAGATCAATATAGGTTAAATGAGACAACATTGCTATTTTTGGCTAGCTCCTAATGAGTATAGCCTCTCTGTAGCTCTCTGGTAGTGGGAATTTCCCCTAGGAGCCCGAGATCTTGGTCCCCATAGGATTTTTCCATTGATCCCAGTTCCAGTTAAGGGTTCCTTGTCACTAAGCGGATCTCTTAGCCAATCAGTAAGCCGTAATCTTACCCAAAGTCCACCATGTGAAACAAATGTCAGATGAAAAAGCTGATGTGGTTGATGCAGGGAAGGAGGGGGTCTTTTCTGCTTTCCTGCTCAACACTCCACAATGGCCTGAGCCTCCTCTGAAGAAACCTAGCACTCCCAGCATGCAGCAGGAGGAACACAAGGCACACACCTCACATTTATCATTGAACAGCATTGGCATGTCATTTGGACCTATGTCTAGTGTTCAGTTGCTTCTTCTGCCCCAGCAAGGTTATGGGCAATCATGAAACTTCTCAAACGTTTTGTATGCGGTGCCAGGTCCCAGGGGACATTGATGTGCAAATGGGTCATGTGATTGATGGGCAATTCTAGGTCCATGCACACACAGCCCTTGCTGAGCCATCAACAGCTGGCCAGCTGGCCTTCTGTGCCACCCTGCACTCTTCCTTGTAAATCCAAATAAAGGCATGTGACCTGGCCATCCTATGTGCTCACCAATTTATATCAATGAACAAGTTCAGGGCCAAGGAAGTGCAGGGGTCTGGCTACTGAACTCCATCCATGAGCAACTCAAGCTGATTCTGTGTGCACTTATGGGGGTGGGCAGTGCTGGCTGTCACCTTAGACGGCTAGAGCAAAATGCCATTGCTCACTGCCATGGCTTCACTCAAGGATTCCTGTCTTGGTACCTTGGCCCCAGTGTGTTGGTGCTGAAGTGGTGGAACTTTGAGAATTTGGGTCGTTGGGATGGTTCAGTCATTAAAGAGCTTGTCTTCCAAACATGAAGACATGAGTTAGATTCCCCAGAATCCACATTAAAAAAAAAATACTGGGTGTGGTATAATCCTAACACTGGGCAAGCAGAAATAGGAGGAACCCTGAGACCTGCTAGTCAGCCAGTATAGCCTACTTGATGCATTCTAGGCCAGTGAGAGACCCTGTCTCAAAAAAGATGGACAGGGCCTGAGGAGCAGCCCTTGAAGTTGTCCTGTGTCTCCACACACATGGATGTGCACCCACACACACACATGATGAGGGAGGGGCTCGTGAAGACTCAGACCTGTCTCAGGAGCTACTCGGCAGTTTAATGGTTACTGGGGGAGGGGTTATGTTTTCTTCAGTGGTGTAGTCACTGGTCAGTTACCCATGATCTGTTAAAGAACCCCTTACTCACGATCATGCAAGTGACCCTAAATTAATTCAGTGGGTCACAAAAAAGACATAAAAACAGGACTAGATGGGACAAATGGGGTTAGCCAGAGTGGGTTGAGATGATTCGAGAAGGTAGGGAAATAAAAGTGATCAAAATACTTTACATGCATGTAAAAATTGTTTAAAATTAAGAATTTTTAAAATGGTTCAGAAAAAAACAGGCCCCTAAGGGAAGGTAGTTAGGTCATTGGAGGCCCTGTCTATTAACACAGTTCTTGTAGGACACCGTTAGTTCCTGAGAGAGTGTGTTGTCATACATAGAGGAAGCCAGACATGTGTTCCTCTCACTTTCTGCTTCCTGTCTCACTATGTGACCGTCCTCTGCAATGCCCTCCACCAGATTTGATGAACCCTTAAAACCTTCACCATAGGCTGAACCAAAGTATCCACTTGGTCTTTTTGCTTCTAAAACTGTGAGTTAAATAAAGCTCTTTTCTATATACAGTATCTGCATTCAGATATTTTATTACAGTAACAGAAAACAGACTAAGACATTCATGTGGGCTCTCTACCCCTCATGAAATGATAGTAATGTCATCTATGTAAAGAATTGACCTCAGTCAATAGGGAAAATCATAAATATTCCTCAAATATTAACAATGCATTGTTAATATTGACAATGCACTCCATATCCCTCCTCCCATCTAAATCCTCCCCCACTCTTCCTTTCTTACAGGTGTTATATTCTTGTAAAAAAAATATGTACATACATGCATGTGGAAGCCAAAGGACAACCTTGGGTGCCATTCCTCAGCTACTCTGTTCACCTCTTTTTAAGATAGGGTCTTTCATTGGCATGAAACTCACCAATTAGACTAGACTGCCTGGCCAGTGAGCCTCAGGGACTCACCTGTCTGTCTCCTCCTCCCCAGCACTGAGACTATACACGCAGGTGCATGCCTCCATGGGTCCCAGGGATCAAACTCAGGTCTTCATGCTTACAAGACAAGGGCTTTACCCCCTGAGCTAAGCACCCAACCTCCTCCCAGAAGCTCTTCTGACTACTTTTGCCTCCTTGAACTGCTCCTTCTTCTGTCTTATTCTCATTGGTTCTGATCTAACGTGGCCCCTCATATCTGGCCCTCTCATTGGTTCTGATCTAATGTGGCCCCTCCCACCTGTCCCAGCAAGCACATGCTTTAGTTCTTGGGCTGAGGTAGAGCATCTCTGAGGCTGATGCCTCTCACATGGGCTGGCTGAAAGCTGAGCAGGCTTCTAGAAGGAGAGGAACATGGCTAGTTCCCAGGGTTTTTACCTGGGATCATCTTCTCAGTTCTCACCCTTAAAGCTCAAAGGGAAAGGCAGGAAATATCCTTTTTTAATTTATGTTTTAATAATTTTTTGTCTGTTTGTAAACCCAGAGAGAGAGAGAGAGAGAGAGAGAGAGAGAGAGAGAGAGAGAGAGAATGGGTGTGACAGGGTTCTTTAGCCTCTCCAAATGAACTCCAGATGCATGCACCACTTTGTACAACTGGCTTATGTGAGTACTGCGGAATTGAACCCAGAGCCTTAGGCTCTGGAGGCAAGTAATCTCCAGCCCCCCCCCCTTTTTAAAAATAAATACAATTTTTATATTTATTTCTTTATTTGCAAGGAGAGAGAAAAAGAGAGAATGAGAATGGGCATACCAGGGCCTCTAGCTGCTGTAAACAAACTCCAGATGTATGCATCACTTTGTGATTGGCTTACATGGGTCCTGGGGAATCAAATCTGGGTTGCCAGGCTTTGCAATCAAGTGCCTTTACCACTACGCCATCTCTCCAGCTCAGGATATGCTCTGGCTGGTCCGAGATGAGGGAAGGAGAAATGGAGGGAAGAGGGGGTAGTTGCTGAGATTTGTCTCACCTGCCCTTTCTGGTCCCCAGCAGAACTAAACACATTTCTGCTCTGGGAACATGGTTGTGTTGAGCCAGAAGAAGATGGGGGCCAAGGAGGGGGCGAGAACAATGCCAGAGGAAGGAGACAGTCTCCATTGAAATGTCTTCAAACGTCCTCTGGGATCCTCCCAGGAATAGCTTCACAGGCTGGGCTCCTCCTCCTAGACCACACAACCCTCTAGGTCTTCCTTATCCAAGTAGACATCATGTGGTTCCTTCCACTTCTGCTTCAGCCTGTGAGCTCTCTGGGAGCTGCAACCGGGCTGTACTTGGCATACTTGTTGAGTCGTGATTGGATAAGGATGAGTGAGTTGGTTGATGGGCAGGTAGGTGACTGAGCAGATGGAAAAATGGCTGACCGTTCACAGCTCCACACATTCATAGTAACAGCCATCTTCATAAGGACATGGGGTGGTGGAAGAAACACAAATAAACTAATATAAGCCACCTAAGTCCTAAGCTTTTATAAAATGCCTATGCAGGTATTTTGCTATATCTTTTTTGTCATGGGTGGGTTTTGTTTTTGTCCTTGGTGTGGAGTTATTGACAACTCCTGCAACAAGACATTTGATTATTCGTTTACTTATATTTTGAAACAGGATCTCATGTAATCCAGTGTGGAGCTCATGTAATCACGTGTGTGTGTGTGTGTGTGTGTGTGTGTCATGGTGCATGAGTGGAGGTCTCATTTGAGGCAGAGTGTCTAGACGGCCACTGTATTCACCAGGCTAGCTGTCCCACAAGCTCCCAGAGATTCCTGTGTCTTGGCCTCTCATCTCACCATAAAATCCTGGATTATAGATGTTCGTGCTACTGTGTCTGGATTTACATGAATTCTGAGAACTCTATTTCAGATACTCACAGAGTAGCGGGATGGGTGAGGAGATCCCAAGCTGGTTTCCAGTATTCACACCTTCTAGGCCTGGGACTGTTGTGAAGTTTGTAACCAATACAAGAAGTAGTTCACATCACTGAGGACAAGACCACTTAACTACTGTCTTTGCCCAGATAAGGCAGTCTGTGACAGAAACGCAGGTTGATTTATTTCCTTGATAATGGATCATTGTTATTATAAATTGTGAATGTATAATTCGCATAATATTATCAAATTGGGATAGGGTCCTTAAAGAATAAGCTCTCAATAAAATCCTGAGGATAAGGGCAGAAGTGAAAGCTTAGCCTTGAAGATGTTCTCCTTCATCGTGCTTAGCTTTGATTAGACATCTGTATTCTATAAACCTTTGAGAAGAGGATACTCAGACAGAACAACAGGGAGACCTTGCCCAGAGCCTTAGGGTCCAGACAATAAAAAAAAAAAAACTAGGCCCAGTGATTTTTTTCACCTCTTTTGAGACAATGGTAAGCAATGCTTTTCTGATTTAACAGTCAAACTTAACAGGTTCAAGGCAAAAGGTGTCCTCACTGCTAAAGACAGCATTATGCCATGGTTTCACCTCATTACAGAAAGAACACAGGCACTAGAGTCTGAATGAATGGCTTCCTCGCTCTACCACTTACCAGCTGCATGATCTTGCGTAAATTAGTTAACCTCTCCCAGCTTCAGCTTCTTATTGGCAAAGTTGGAGATTAACATTGCCTTCCTTTCAGGGTCTTTGTGAAGATTATATACAGTGCTATGGGTTTTATAAATGAAGCATGGACAAATGTTCTCTATGTTACCCAAATCCTTGGTGATCATAGAATTAGTTGTAGCTAGTTGGAAAAGTAGAAAGGACTTGGGTGGCACCATGCACACTCCTCACCTCATGCCCACTACACACTTCAGGTAAAGAGGCTTCATGGGCTGTGGAGAAAATTCATCTGGTAAAGAATTTGTCTCACAGGCATAAGGACCTGTATTCATTCCCCAAAAGTCATGTAAAACATAGGAAGCTGAGCCTTGCTGGAGGAGGTGTGTTGCTGAGATTGGCCTTTGAGCTGTTGTAGCCCAGCTCCTCCTTGTCAAGGCCAACTTATTCTTGCTACTTCCTGCCAGCTGCTAAGGCAGAGTGAGGCCCAGTCTCTGTTCTGCCACACCATGATGAAACTTCCCTCGGAACTTTAAGCCTGAAATAAACTCTTCCCTCCACAAAATGCTTCTTGTAGGGTGTTTTGTCCAGAAATGAGAATGAGAAAATAATTGCCACAGTGCCTAAGGATTGACATCCAATTTTCCTCCCTACATGAATACACACACGCATGCACGCATGCATGCACGCATGCACGCACGCACGCACACGCTCTTGCAAGAGGCATCAGCACTGCACATTCCCTTCCCCTATAGTGCAGGTCCCTGCCTATGCCAGTCAACTGTCCATGTGATTCCTGAAAAGCCTGGCTCACTGGCTTCCTAACACTTCTACAAAAGGACATTGTTGTTTATTTCACAAACATGTATGAGAACAAGGCAGTGGCAGGTGGTCAGGGCAAAGGGATGGAGAAATCTAGAGGTGGATGTGTAGGAAGAAGGCACCTAGTCAGAGAAATAAGGACATGGGCCTCTTTGGAACTTACAAGGCTGCATGATTCAGTAGTAGTTGACTCAGTTATCCCCCATCTTTTCTGGGCCTGGAGACCTGCAAGAAGGGGACAGAAAGCTAGGGGTAAGTATTCAGCACCATTTGGCAAGGCATGGTGTCAACTGGGCACTTTATATAGCACGTGGAACTTCCTGGATACCTCTTCTGCTTGTACCCCCATTTCCCAGTGACACATGTCTCTTCAGATCTTGTACTTGTTGCGAGGACTCATTAAGTCCTCCTTAAGGCTGGGCATCATGGTGTATGCTTGTAATCCCAATATTCAGGTGGCAGAGGCAGTAGGATCATTGTATCAAGGTTAATAACATGGACTAAATAGTGAGTTCCAGGCTAGCCTTGGCTTTGACATGTGTCTCAAAAACAACATTTTATTAGTGCAGAAGACAGGCAGAGTTTACTGCAGAATAATGAGATAGTCATGAGAAATGACCAAAGGGGAAAAATACTGTCAACAGTGGACAGTGGCCAGAGGGACCACTTGCCAATTACATGTTTCAGTAGACTTTATACTCTTGCTTAAAGTTTTTTTTTCCGTAAAAAAAAAAAAAAAAAACACCTTTTACTATATGTAAAGTTGTTGACACTGGAAAGCTATATTGTCATGACATAGTTATTATGATTTTTCTGACTCCCGCTCAGCTGATGGCTCTCAAGTTTTTGTCTTATGATTAGCAAAGAATTAATAAGTATTAGACATGGAGAATTGTAAATTATGAAAGATTTATTTTAAGAAAGAGTAGATGAAAAGCTCCCAAGCTGAGGTTCCTGACACCCAGGCTAGTTGGGGTCCAGTCCTGAGAGGGAAAAATCTAGGTAAATCCACATGACATCTTGGACCTGATCTTTTTATAAACTTTGAAACACAAATTAGGCATCCAATTGGGATGAGTCTCATTGTCAAGTTTCTTGATTGGTGGGTAAGTTAGTGAGAAGATGGCTGACTCAGAAAAGGCCTGCCAAAGTCAGTGGGGAAATCCCACAAAAATATTAAGGATGAGTTGGGCATGGTGACACCCTTAATTCCAGAAATCGGGAGGCAGAGGTAGAAGGATCACTGTGAGTTTGAGGCCAATCTGAAACTACATAGTGAATTCCAGGTCAGCCTGGACTAGAGCGAGACCCTACCTCGAAAAACAAAAACAAAAACAAAATTTTAATTAAGGATGAAGAACCAGGAAGTGCTCCATATTGCCATCTTGAATCAGACTTGAGCCTCACCAGGGCAGGGTAGCATCTATGTTCTTTGGAGCCTGTGTCTCTAGATGACTACCTGGAAAGAAAATTACATTGCTCCTGACTTTTGTCATTCTAGCCCAAGAGTCAGAACAATTTGATCTTTGGAAAAAACCGTGCAAACTAATGACATATCACTGTATGCCAGGGACCATGCCAGTACATTATCTGTATAAGCCCTCATTTCATTGTTGGCTCCATCATGGAGATTATAACCAGTGTTTCTCCCAAAGTTAAGGCTCTTTCTAAACATCGTGCCATCTCTTGTGGCATCACCGATAGCGTCACCAGCTCTTCCTATGAGTGACCTATTCAGTACCAATCATCAACCAAGACAAGCCAGGCAAGGATGGAGTATTATGCGTGTTATTTGATGTTCCCATAGCCTGTGGGCATATTATCAGGGTATTGTATGTGAGTTTCACAGTTGACCTGAAGTTTGAGTCCCCCACCCACCCCCAGGGACCAGAAGTAGGTATTGTTTATGCCCATTAAGTAGTAGTTACTCATGAAGTACTTGCCAAGTGCAATTCATTTCTCTTCTCCCTTTAATAACAGTCTAGTGTTAGAAGTTTGTCTCAGCCTTTCATTACTCGACTTCCAGTCAGGTGTCCATCAACCGTACTTTCCACATGTGCTGGCCTCTCTGGATGATTTTATTGATCTGTTAATAGAGATTCATTGTTCAGCCAATTGAGTTTTCTATATTCCCAGTGTGGTAGTCAACTTCCGGTCACTATAACAAAATACCTAAGTTAACCAACTTAAAAAGAGATTTTTTCCCCTCTCAGCAACAACATGCAAAGAAAAAAACTGGCTACTTCATGTACAATTCACAGGCCTCTATCCTATGGACTGGTCCAGCAATCCCACTGAGGAGGGCCCCCTGTGGGTTGGGGACAGGGAGGAGGGAAGGGGGAATACCATCACAAGACTTGATCATTCAATGTATCTAATTATTATTAACAATAAATAAGTCTGTCAAAAAAAGTGTAAATTGCTATTTTGGCTCACAGTTTTAAAGGTTTTGGTTCATAATTGATTGACTTCATTATTTTGAGCCTTTAACAGGGTAGCAGAATGTGATAGGGGTCTGTGGCAGAGCAAAGCCACTCACTTCTTGGCCAAGGAGAGAGAGAGAGAGAGAGAGAGAGAGAGAGAGAGAGAGAGAGAGAGAGAGAGAGAGAGAGAGAATGAATCTGGTTTTCATGCTTTAAGTGCATGTACCCAATAGACTAAATGCCTCCCACTTGGCCCCACCCACCTCCTTAATGTCCCACCCACTTTAAGGTCCTCAGCTCTACACTGAGAATTAAGACCTTAACACGTGGATTCTTGAAGGACTTTCAGGAACCAAACTATAGAACCCAGCTCCATGGGCTAAGAGAGAGCAGATCTCTGCATGGTCTTTGCATGCGAGGCAGCTGTATCGCCCATATGATATAGGCAATGAGAAAGTCACATTAAACTACTGAGGCCAAGGCAAACCCTGCATATTTGTTGTGGAAACAACAATGAAAGCTTAAAGAATGAACAAGATTTTAATTTTTAAAAATAGTAATGCAAAATACTTAGGTACAGCAATGATGTACCCTACCCTGGATGCAGGCTTGGCAGATATGTCTGTGTGTGTGTGTGTGTGTGTGTGTGTGTGTGTGTGTGTGTGTGTGTGTGTGTAAACTGGAAGTGGTAATGCACGCTTGGAATTCCAGCACTTGGGAGGTAGAAGCAGCATGGTCAGAATTTCAGGGTCATCCTCATTGACATAGAGAATTTGGAGCCAGCCTGAGATACGTGAGATCTTGTCTTAAAGGAAAAAAAGGGCTCTGTGGAAAGTGAGGATTTCAGATAATATTTAAAAACATCCTTTCAGGACCATGCAGGGCTAATGGGCATTGAACCAAGTGATCAGGGTGTTTGTAAAAGTCAGACAGACTCCTAGATCCAGAAAGTGACATGTAAGAAATGAGAACTGTTCACAATGGACAGACATATATTATAGTCCAGATATATTGGCCCAAGAGAAGCACAAACCAAGCAGTCAGAAGCACCACTTGTTCCCACCCCATTTTCCTGGCACTTTTGGCCACAGAGGAGAAAAGGCATTCCTGCTGCCAAAGATGTCAGAGGCTTTGAAAGATGAAGAGATGAAAAGCTTCCCTTCACACCTGCACATTAACAGAGCTCAGCTGTCATCTCATGTCACCTCACACAGGTAGCACAGGTCCAAGACCACCCAACCCAACTGGCTCAGGTTGGGAGTCCCCAGCAGCTGACAGGTGGGTGGCTCACAATTCTCCATGCTGTTCCTCCAGTGTCGCTGTGCATAACCATTTCAAGGACTAGGATAGACAGAGGGTCTGCATAGAACCAACTGCACTGGAAACCACACTCCACCAAGTGCCCATGTAAGAGACCATAGGAATAGAGTCAGAGCTCCTGATAAAGACCAAACATAGTCCAGGATGGCATTGCTGGTGGGTTGAGACTTTGTTGACATACCTACCTGCCAAGTGGATCTTTGCTGTCCCATTACACATAATCTGAGCTTCCATGGTTGACATCCTTTCAGACCTTTATATAATTTTGCACGGCATCCCCCAAACCCATTGTCCCACATGACATGCATCATGCACCCTGTGAAGGAAAAAGGGAAGGTCTCATGTGGCTGTTTCAATGTGATGTCCTCCATAGGCTCATATGTTTTGAAAATTTGGTCCCCTTTGGGGAGGAAGAGCCTTGCTAGAGGAGGCATGTCGCTGTGGGTAGGGGGAGCTTTGAGGTAATATAGCCCAGCTCCAATCCAATACTCAATACTACTTTCTTCCTGATGATGTGGAGATGTGGCCCAGACATCCTGCTCAGGCCTGTCATGCTTCCTCCAGTATAATGAAATTTCCCCTCAAAACTGTAAACTGAAATAATCTCTTTCTTTCCATAAGCTGCTTCTGGTTGGGTGGTTTTGTCCAGGCAACAAGAACATCATCTTTATACTTTCTCCATTGTAACACAAATCATATTCTCTTACTTGTCTGAGTTCACTGCTGACGGGGAACTCCATCAGAGAAGGGATTAACACTGCCTTGTTCATTGCTCTTTCTCCAGACCTACCATGATGCTGGGCATGCATCAGATATTTGTATGAATGGATGAATGTTTAAAGGCATTCATATGGCTTCTAACAAAACTAGAAATGGATGCCAGGTCTCCTGTTCACCACAACCATGGTTCCCTTAGTATATTAATACCCCTCACATTCCCCCAAAAAACAAACCAGAAATGAAACAAGCTTCATCCTCTGAAATTCTTTCCCAAGAGTCATCTATCTCCTCCAGGAATGTGGTCTTTTGATTCAACAGATAATGTTTCACAGACACTTGAATTCTCTGAATATACTGATGTTTAGGTTTACAACTCCAGAGATTCTGCCAGGACCAACCAACAACTAGGACTGTTACCTTGGTTGTCAGAGTCAGAGCCTAGAACTGGTAGCCCTTGAAAGGCAGGTACAACCACTGTCCTCAACAGGCCAAGTAAAGAAACAGATGATAGTTAAAAGCTTTAAAGGAGATTTATTCAATGTGGCCACATTGGGAAGAGAAACAAATAAAGAGGTCAAGTGGCTGACTCCTCCCCAAGTGCCTCTTGACATGGATCCTGATGTGTTCATCGTTTTACATGGATCCTGATGTGTTCATCGTTTTACATGGATCCTGACGTGTTCATCATTTTACATGGATCCTGATGTGAGGTTTAGGTTTAGGTAGAAAGCCAGAGATAGGAATAACTCAGCAATCCTGGTCAAGGTGTGGTCCCACCCATCACTGACCCATCATTGTCTGAGCTCCAGTCTCTCCTGCAAGGTGGTCTGACAAGTTGTCAGAACTGTATATAATCTGTTTTCAAAAGATAAATTCATCCCTTGGCTAACACCAGGGTTCCAGCCTTTTTATTCTCCTAGCATGAGATTCCTAAAGGAATTCTAATTCCTTTTTTTCAAGGTAAGGCTTTGCTCTACCCCAGGCTGACCTGGAATTCATTATGTAGTCTCATGGTGGCCTTGAACTCATAGGGATCCTCTTACCTCTGCCTCCTGAGTGCTGGGATTAAAGGCGTGCGCCACCAATTCTAGTCCATTGTTTAATAGCTGGTGCCCAGACAATGAGGCACAATCTTCTTTTTCAAACACCTTCACTCTTGGCAGGAGGGTTGTGGAACCAGTCACGCATCTAGACCTTGCAGAACTGTAGACCCTAAAGGTTTCTACAGCATCAACAAAAGACTGTATCTACATGATGTGATGGATATGCTGATTAGCTTCATGTGGTAACATTTCACAATGCATGTGCATATCAAATATGCTATATATCAAACATATATAATTTTGTCAAATACACAGCCGTGCACTGTTAATTCACGGGAACATTCTCTGATAAATGCATCATTAGACAATTCATCAATGCACAAGCATCATTGAGTGTACAGAGCTATACAGCTTGTTACTGTAGATAACTGTAACATGGTCATTTGGAGCTCTAAGCATAGAAATGGTGCAGTGAAATACCACTAGGCAAAAGGAATTTGAACTCTAGTATAATCATACGGGGCAACCGCTATAGAAGGGGCACATCATTGGCAAAGATTGATACTCAGTAAATCTGGCAAAAGAATTTAAAAGTAAGGAGGCTGGGGAGATGGTTCACTGACTAAGGCACTTGCTTCGTAAGCATGAGTACCAGGGTTTGAATTCCCAGAACCCACAGAAAGCTGGACACAGTAGCATGAGCCTCTATAATCCCAGCCTTCCTATGGGAGATGGGAGGCACAGACAGGAATCCCAAGACGCTCCCTGCCCAGTTAGCCTAGGGACTCTGCCTCAAAAGAAGGTAGAAGGCAAGGGTCAACATTGGAGGTTGCCCTGTGACCTCCACCCGCACACTGAGGCATGCTCACGCCTACACTCATGCGCGCGCGCGCGCGCGCGCGCGCACACACACACACACACACACACACACACACACACACACACACACACATCATAGACACGGAGAATTAAAAACAAATAAACGGTAGAGTCGCAGATTCCAGCTACTCCTGTGGAAGCATAATTTGCATTTTAACAAGATCCCTGGGAGATTTGGAGCAGAACAGGATTGCAGTGGGTCCCGACCCTGGTACCTGTAGACTCACTCCGAGAGCTAAATTGCCAGTGGCTGGGCCCCACACAAGATCAAATGAAGCAGACTCTCTGAGGATAGCACCTAGGCATGGTGGTTTTCAAAGCTCCTCAAATGACTCTCATTTGCAGTCAGGGCTGAGAGGCACCAAATAGAATAGTTAATCTGTACCTCTGTGGCATTTAGGGCTTCCTGCCTTGCATTGCAATGATAATTACCTTTGTGCATGACTTTCCTCTGTTGGACCATCTATGCCCTGAGGGAAGAGACTGTGCAGTGTTTACCCATGATGCAATATATATATGAAACTCCTACTACGTGAAAAGCACTGGACCAGGCACTGAGAGCACATTTGCTGCTTCTATCCTCAGGGAAAAGTCCTATTACTCAAGAGGTTGTGATCCGGAAAGAGAAATTACATATAAACAAATGATTAAAGGTGGGAGTTGAGAGACATCTTAGTTGGTAAAGTGCTTGCAGATCTCAATTTGATTCTCAGAACCCACATTTAAAAAAAAGTCAAGCATAGTGATGCATACGTGAAGTGATAGTCCCCATAAAGCAGAGACAGGTGAGTTCCTGGGGCTCACAAGCCAGCAGGTCTAGCCTTCTTCAGGTCAGTGAGAGACCCCATCTCAAAACAGGTGGATGGTGGGGCTTGGGGAGATAGCTCACCTGTTAAAGGCACCTGCTTGCAAAGAAAGCCAGGCAGGTTCAGTTCCCTAACCACACACACATAAAGCTAGATAGAAAAAGTGGTACATGCATCTGGCATTCATTTGTAGCCGTCTTTGGAGCCTGGTGTGGTCATACACACACACACACACACATCCAAATAAATATTTTAAAAAACAGGTGGATGACACCTGAGGAACAATACCTGAGGTTGTCTACTGACCTCCATATGCACGCACACAAATGTGCATACATACATAAAATGTGAACACACACATATGGACACATACCAAAGGTGGGACTGGAGAGTCAGTGTGGAGATGTGCCAACTCCAGTAGACATTGGAAGACAGCTCTGCGAATGCTGGGAAAGTCAGGGGGGATTTCCAGGAAGACCATGTAGGAGCTGGCTGCCTGGAGAGAAGCGTAGGATGTCCTCACAAGGCAGAGAGGAGAGACAGGAAGTTCCCAAGGGCAGAGCCATAGTGAGGCATGTAGACAAAACCATGAGTACACAAAGCTGTCCTCCCAGCCTTGTTTATTACAGCCACATTGTCAACACCCTAAACGTCCATCAGAAGGGGACTGCTAAATAAATTATGCTCTGTCCTTACAAAGGAGAACCAGGCAAGCATAGCAATATGGATAGGGAACTGGGGATGTGGCTGTAGGGAGAGTGTCTGTCTGGCATGTATGAAGCCCTGGATTTAATCCCTGGCACTGCATAAACCGAATGGGATGGCACATACCTGTAACCCAAGCAAATGGGAAGTGGAGGATCAGGAGTTCAAGGTCATCCTCGGCTATATAGCAAGTCTGAGCATGTCTCAAACACACACACTTATCTATCTATATCTATTTTCATATATGTAATATATGCACACACATATATATGTTCAGATAGATGATAGATGGCAGATAGAGCTGATAGGATGGGGCTCTTTAGGGATGGGATGGAGTGAGAGAGAAGGCTAAGGAGGGACAAAGACCAGAGAAATTGCCAGTTATCAAGCTACAACATAAAATATATTTTATTTTTATTATATTTATATTTACTGTACACTTGCTTCATTTGCAAACTCCATGTTCAGCATAAATATTCCATTTCTTGTGTGTGTGCATGTGTGTGTGGGTATTTCTGTGTGTGTCTCTGTGTGTGTGTCTTTGTGTGTCTGTGTGTGTAAGCGTGCATGTGCACGTGCAGAGGCCAGAGGTTAACGTCAGTTGTCTTCCTCAGTCACTTTGCACCTAATGTTTTGTGAGATAGCGTATCTTGCTGAATCTGGAACTCACTGTTTAGGCTAAACTAAGTAGTCAGCAAGCCTTCTGTCTACATCCCCAGTGTTGGCGTGCAGGCACATGGCACCAAGCCTGGCTCATGCTCACAAGCAATTGGACCATCTCAGGAGTCCCACTTACCCAAGTAAACTACGTCTCAGAGAGGTGGAGTCACTTGTCCAATGTTATGATGGAAACCAGAAAACCAGAATCTGACTCAACTGAGTCTGCCTGACTATGAGGCCAGCAATGGTCCTGACAGCCTAGTTAGCCACAGGCTCTCTTATCTTACTATATGTGGAAGAGATGGAGGGAGATACAGCCAGAATCCCAGACAGTTCCCAAGGAGCACAGACTTCTAACCCTGTAGTTGTGACTTTCTCGAGGTGGCCTGGTGATCTGGAGCTTATATCTGAAGGGACAGTCCTGATGCCATCTCTGAAGCATTTGGGGTCAGGTGTTCCTAAGAGTCCTTTTGCACCATTTATAGGTGTTTAACAGTTTGACATTGTGATATGATGCTGTCACCTACAGAGTCCTTGTGACAGAACTGTGTGCTTTAATCACAAAAGAAGAAGGAAGGAAAGAAGGAAGGAAGGAAGGAAAGCAGGAAGGAAGTAAAGAAGGAAGAAAGGAAGTAAAGAAGGAAGGAAGAGAAAGAAGGAAGGAGGGAGGGAACGAAGGAAGGAAAGAAGGAAGAAAGGAAGGATGGGGGAGGTGGCCCAGTAAACTGCTCACCTAGCAAGACTGAGGAGCTGAGTCTGGATCCCCATCTAGTACCCATGTAAATACCAGGCATGACAGAGCACACCTATGATCCCCCAGTTCTGTGGAGGTGGTGTTCTGAGGATCTCTGGAGCAAGCTGACTAGGCAGTCAAGCTGAATAGACAAACTTTGGGTTTGGTGAGTCTCAATAAATTAGGTAGAGAAAAACTGAGGAAGACATCTGAAGTCACCTCTGGTCTCCATGCACATCCTCATGCATTTACATACATGTGCACCCACACACATACACACACACATACATGTACAGTTTACATGCAAAGGTGTCACAAAAAATATCAAAATGTTTTAAGTAAGTTAGTCTGCATGTGTACCCATCCTGAGTTGCATGGGGCCCACAGACTGCAGATTAGAAATGCCTGCAAGACAGTAATAGACACAAATGCCTGAATTATTTTTCTAACCCTCCATCAGGGAAAAAAAAAAAAAACCCTACATAGCCCCATTCCCTAGTCCTTTGGAGTCAGGGGCCTGGGATTTGCCGTTTGTCCATCAGCCAGGCATTCTCAGCAACTCAGTTGAGGGTGCACCCTACCCTGCAGTGTCCCCCAGGAAACACCAATAAAGATGAGTCATGGTCAGACCTGAGACGTCATCTTAGGAAACATCAGGAAACTCACATGAGGGCAGAGTGTGTGTGGGCTTTGGGGTTCCAGCCGTACCCTCTGCGGGCACATCAGCCACCTTCCTCCTCTGAGCCTTGGTCACTTCCTTGCGGACTTAGGGACTTAGAAGTCAGTTCTCATCCCAGTTTAGGGAGTGAGAAAATAAAAGTGCATGGTGACAACCTTGTCTCCACACACTGGACCTTGTGAAAGTAGGGGTTTCAAATTCGAGCACAACCATTACGATAAATCAAAGCGCAGCTAACTGAGCTACGGAACATGAGCCTCAGAAAGTATCATTCAAGTTCAAATTTTAAAACAAAACTGGGGGGGGGGGAATACAGTTGGAGAGTAAGGAATTGCTTGTTTTGTAAGGATGAAGAACTGAGTTTGAGTCCCAGAACCCATGTAAAATGCTGAATGTGGTAGCATAGCCCTGAAATTCCTGGGCTGGGGGGTGGGGTGAGCAAAAACAGGCAGCTGTCTCGGAAGCTCAATGGCCAAACAGTCTAGACTAATTGGCAGGTTCTGGGCCAATGAGAGACCCCATCTCAAAAGGAAACAGTGGACAATGTCTGAGGAATGACACCTGGCCTTCCAACCCCCTCCCCCCACACACATACATGCACCTTCACACACATGAATACACAGAGAGAACAATATAGACCTGATGTGGTCATAGGTCCTCTCATTCCAGAGCCCCAAGACAAGAGCTGGCTGCTGCCCAGCCAGTAACTGCTGCAGACAGCAGGGACCTTCTCTGCCCCCAGCAGCCTCCAGAGGGCCATGCAGGCTGGCGTGGATGTGAGCACAAGAGGAAGGGGTCCAGGTATGCACTTGGGAAAGCACCCCCCCAAGCCCTCTTCCTGACAAAACCTGAAATGCCAGCATTAAATATTCATTCCTTTGGGTTAAGTGTTTCCTCGCTGGGGTCCTTTTTTAAAATTCAAATGCTTCCATTGGAGAGGAACAAGCCACTTGTGGCTGCAAATCAAATGTACTGGAATTGAGTGAGTGAAGGGAATGACAGTGTCTCCCCAGGAGCCAAAGGGGCCATCCACCGTTCTGCTCCTGATGCACCCTTCCACGCATCTGGGTGCCTCTGCCCCTAGTCCATTTGGGGACCAGGCATATGGGAGGGGAGGATTCTGGGTTGGGATCTGTTCCAAGATTCTCTCTGAGACCAAATGAGATTTCCTTGAAAGAGCTCTCCACCACTGGGAGTTGGTGTCCTAGAGCTGAGCTGTCCCATAATGAAGGGACCCAGAGAGCCCTAGCTCTAGCTCCAGGCTGGGGAAGCAGTATTTGCCCCCCAGTTAGCTGAGGAAGTGGGTAAAGCTGCTCCCAGTGGAGGCTCTTGGGTACAGTGGCTGCAGCAGCTTGGATGCCTGGATTGTCATTCCAGCCAGGTTTGCGTGTGTTTGGGATGCAGCAAGCTGCAGTAGCTCATCTCAGGGGTGACACAGCCCTCAACTAGTGGATCATCTAGTTGAGGGCCCACTGTGTGCCAACCCCACTTTGGTCACAGCATTTACAAGGAAGGCTCTTTGGAATTGTTTTACACACACACACACACACACACACACACACACACACACACACACACACTTCAGATCCTCTGACCCACTCTCAGATCACCCTTGCTTGTGTGGGGAGAGGTGTGGTGTTCCTGTGTGTATGCATGTTTGTACATGTGAGTGAATATGTGTGAAGAAGTGCACATACACATGTGTGTGAACAGGTGTCAAGGCCAGAAGACAAGGTAGGTATTGTTCTCAGAAATGTCTGCCTCCTTTGAGACAGGGTCTCTCATTGGCCTAGAGCTCACCAATTAGACTACACTGGCTGGCAGAGATCCTTCTGTCTCTGCCCCTCTAGGGCTGGGATTATAGCCACATGGCATGACACCCAGCATTTTTATTTGGGTGCTGGGGTTCAAACCCTGGTCCTTATGCTTGTGAGGCAAGCACTTTACTGACTAAGCTATCTCCATTGCCCACAATCTATGATTATTGTTGTCTTTCCTGAGCACCCAGCCCCAGAAAGCTTGGGTTCCTCCATCTGAGCTCACCAACTAGAAATGTCTGTTCCATCCATCTTACTCTGACTGGACTTTCAGGCCCATGGGCTTATGGGTTCAAAAACATTGTCTTTCCTTCTCTTGCTCTTATTCTTTCTTACCATCCTGAGAGCGGGCACTCTGAAAGTCCATCCTTGGACCGAATCTTGTTTTTCATTCCTTTTGCCCCTATAAAAACAACCTACAATTTGCACATAGTAGAAGCCCAATGGCATTTGCTAAGTTTAATATAGTAGCTGTTGTTCTATTGAGGGTATTATCTCAGGTCCCAGCTGTGAATGTTGTCCCTTTAACAACTGAGGACTATTCCCCAAGAACAGAGCCACGAGGAAGAACACTGGAAGGCAATATGTTCCAGATCTATGTGACTTTGTGGAAATTCTTAGCCTCCAGATTCCACAGCCACAAGATGGCAAAACCAAAACTCCTTCTCTGTGAATTCTGACAATTAAAAGAGGTAGCTGGCAGGACACAGGAGCCTGGCCTATAGGCATCGAAGAATTTTCTTGCCTCTGTATATAACCACCCTGGCAGGAGTGAAGATATTCCAAAGAAAGACACTTGTGCCCCTCTTTTGCCTGTAAAACTGTTGAAAGTGTACTCCAAGGAATTGGAATTTCCACAGGAATTTTGGATTAGGGGAAAGAGAAATGCCAAAACCTGGTGCCAGCCAAAGGAGCAAGGAGGAAGAGATTTCACACTTTCAGGACCACTTGCAGAAAAGACAGTGGTGGGTATGACCACACCCTGACTAGAGCTGGTTAGTTATGCACACCTCTTGCCCTCTATTTAAGCCTAAATCCCATGTCAGTATCCTGGTGATGGACTGAGGAGAGGGCAGTGATCACTGGAACTCTTTGCTCCCCAGTGTGGCCATTCTAAATCAATCTCCTAGCTCTGTTTTTCACTATTACTTATCTATCTATCTCTTTATCTATCATCTATCTCTATCTCGGTTTTTTGAGGTAGGGTCTCGCTCTAGCCCAGGCTGACCCATAATTCACTATGTAGTTTCAGGGTGTCCTCGAACTTATAGCAATCCTCCTACCTCTGCCTCGGGAGTGCTGGGATTAAAGGCATGCGTCCGACACCTGGATATTGCTTGTCTCTTTAATTAGACTACTGGGAATGTGTGGCAGATCCGAATTTGTTAGGGCCACCAGGGCTCAGGCTTTGACCCTAAAACTATGGTAATATGTACAGGGGCAAGTGTACAGTAGAATATAAAGTGACTTTCGTTGTGTTGCATAAAACAGAATATTACCCTGAATCCACATAACAAGGGAGTGAAGGAATGAAGTTGGTTTACAGCGAATTCAGGGTTTCAGAAAACAGCTGTCTATCCCTGATGCCTGCTGGAAGAACCAGTGGGCATGAACGTCGGAGTGGAGAGGGGAGAGGAAGGAGCGCCTTTCTTCCAGTGGGGAGGGGGGCTGTGCGAGCAGAGCAAGCAGTAGAATGGGGGTTGAGGAGAGACTTGCCTTGGAGTACCTGCAGATTCTTAGGAGGCGGCATGACGAACTCTCCTATTATGAAGGACATATCTGATCACAAGTCTCAGAAAAAAAATGTTTCTTTCTATCACATTAGAAAGGGATGGGACTTACTGACTCAGGTGGCTGGGAAGGCCAGAAGTTTTGTATTATAAAAATAATAGTAGCAGAAAAGGGATTAGAGGGTAATGAATAAAGCCATGCTTTGGACCAATAGAGGAAAAAGTACTTTACTGAGTGCAAGAAGGCAGCAGGCTGGACAACATTAAGAGTACATGTAGCTAATGCCATAGGACAGTGGGCTGGGTGTTGGTGGATGGGGAAGGGTTCCATTTGGGAGATGTGCCTTATTGGTTAGTAACTGTACACAGTTTTCTGCAGGTAACATGTGAAAGCGGGAAGTCTTCGTTTGCTAGTGTATACAGTTCTGGGAGATTCATGTGATCCTTGGTACATGTCATTTTCAGTTGTGCCATCTCTTCCATGTAAATAATTTACACAAATTTATGCAAATAAGAGCAGTCCTGGTACCAGGATTGAGGCTCACAGGGTGCTCAGGCTGCAGCTCTGTGGTACAGGTTACAACAATCCTCAACTAGAAACTTGGGATTTCTGAACCAAACTTGTGATGAAGTCCAACTGTGTTTTGTGGGTTTTTTACTAATGGCCTTCCTCCCACAGGTCCATGTAAGTGTCAAATACAGCTGCATCCAGATGCTGAGGTGTTTCCATTGGGATTTCGCTATGATGCTTGCTGTGTTGGTCAGGCTTCGAAGTTTCAGTCAGCTGTCTCCTCTGAGAAGTTTTGAATATAAAAGAGTTTCCTAAATGCATTAGGTAGCCCACAGGCCCCTCAAGGAGGGAGGGGCTCTCAGATCCTACCTTGGATGCTGCTAAGCCACAAACAGAAGAAGCCAGGCAAACACAAGCCATATGACCAGATTGTTCCAAGAGACACAGTGCTACAGCTGTCACTCGGTACCCATGGCATTGGGACAGGAGGCCAGGACACTGCCATTGCTGTTTCAGAAAAGCAGATGACAGCTCCTTCTCCCTCTTTCTACCATATTTCCCAGGCAAGGATCTAGCCAGGCCATCCCTTGGTTCAGCACCATGGTCAGCACCTCGGCGGACCACTATGCTGTTTAGACCCTGGGGGTGGACCTTGGTGATGGACATTCCTGCAGTTTTCTCCTATAAAGGGGAGGTGAAGGTCCCCAGTGAAAACTGGTAGCTCTGACATGCAAAGGACCATACAGATGCAAACGTTGCTGAAAGAAGGTTACTCTAAAAAGGAGTAGGGAGCATAGGGAAGCCACAGCGGAAATCCATCAGGGAGGTCATGGTGCAGCCAAGGTCATGACCTTGGAACAAGCGGGTGGGACGGGCACATATCCAGACACATTGTACAAGAAAACAAAATGGCAAAAAAAAAGAAAACCTAGGAGAGGTTGGTGTCACTAGAGATGAGGAAACATGAACAGGGGCCCTGAAAACACACTAAAAAATGTCTCCTCTGCAGGAGGAAACTGACTCAGGAAGGGTTAATTTGGCCTGATAGCAGAATTGGCACATTTCTCAATGTTACTCTTCTCTTTGTGTGCCCTTGCTGTGATGAAGGGGAGAGAAACATTTGTGGATTTGAACAGTGGCGAACATTGTTATGATTTGAAATCTTTTTAAAGTTCCTTCCCCAGGGGGTCTCGCTGAACTAGAAAGCAGGTGGCACTCCTGGCTGTTTAACGAAAACACTGGGATGGCAAGTTCTTCTGACAGGGAGTGGGGCAGGGGACTCCCGAGGGTACCTGCAAGACTTTCTTTCATGAAATGGGGAGGGGGGTCACCACTTGGGACCCCACAGGGAAAACCCTCCCTCTACCCAGAGTCCTTTACAGTGCCTGGCACTCTCGGGAGCCACTTCAGGAGATTCATGTTTAAATACAGCCTCAGCTCCAGCCTGTGAGGACATAGCCAGGGTTGGGTTCTGCCCTTGAGTTCACCCGGCTAAGGCCAGAACAGGGAACAGGAGGCTCAGGTCTCTACCTCTTCAGCTGGGCTATACTCTTGGCCTTATCTCCCCCATGGGACTTCACCTCAGTTTCTTTGTCACTCCTCTTCCTGAAGATGTGGAGGTCATATGATGAGTGATGGAAGAGAATGTGCTTTAAGAACAGCAGAAATGGGACAGTCCTAGCTGCTTCCGTTCCTGATGTGTGATCTTCGCCAAGTCCCTGCCCCTGCAAGAGACATGACTTCCTCCCTTGTGAGAATCAGTGCCACCTTATAGGGCAGAGGCATCAAAGTGTGCAAACCCTGGGTTAGGGAGATGGCTCAGTAGGTAAAGCACTTGCTGCACAAGTGTGAGCACCTGCATTCAATTCCCCCGACTGAAGTAAAACCAGGTACAGTAGTGTGTATGTCTCAAATGCCAATACTCCTATGGTGAGATGGGAGGATGGTGGGAAGGGAGGTGGAGACAGGAAAACCCCTGAAATCACTGGCCAGCTAGCATACATAGCTGTGAACAGCAAGAGACCCTGTTGTCATTCTGTGACCTCTACATGCATGCCGTGGTGCATGTATGACTTCAGTAATACATAAATGCCACACACACACAATTTCAATATTGTCAACAGCTGTAGCATAATGAAAAACAAGTGTGAATCCTGGAAGCAGGGCTCAATGCATTAAAGGAATTCTCTGATGATGAGGACATGAGTTGAGGAATCTCTTCATTCCCACCCTCTGGGCATCCCATCATGGACAGACCTGTTGCCTGGCCTCCCATGGCACCTTACCCACTAGCTCCCACAGCTGCTGCAGACTGCACTCTAGATGAGACCCTTACACAGCAAGGTCAGCGCCCAGTCCGCCCACATTCTGCCCTAGAAGCATAGAAATGCGGATTTGGTTGATTTCACCTCCACCTCAGGTCAGCCCACAGCCATTTCCTGAGTCCCAGTTCCACCCTGGCCTCACACTGAGGTCCCAGCATATCTCTGCACTATATGATGACTTAGCCTCCATAGCACTGGTAGAAGACAGGACAGGAGACCAGATCACTGCCATCACCATTCCAGAAGAGCAGATGACCATGACATCTGCTTTTCCCTCTTCTTGCTACAAACCCCAGGGAAGACTAACTACCCCATCCTTTGGTTCAGCACCTCGGTGAAGTACCTGGATGGTTAAACACTGGTGTCCATCCCAGTAGGCCTGGGTGATTGAGAGTCCTAGGTCTTGATGAGTGATAGTTCAGCAGGTTTCTCCTGGAATAAGGAGGGGAAGGTCCCCAGAAAAGACCAGCAGCTCTGACACCGGGGAGGTGGGCAAGTGTCCTGCAGAGGCAAAAGGAGCTAAGGGAAAGGAGGAGCTTAAGGAGCACCAAGAGCAGCAGAGCCACCTCCTTCCCTTTGATCTGCACAGTACATGCCCACGTGCTAGAGTGACAGGCCCTGTCAAGATCAAGGACAAGTAGGTGTTAAGGGATGGCAGAGCAGACCCAAGCCTCACAATTAAGCAGAGAAATAGGTTAAAACTCTTGGAAAGAATAGTTTTGGAGGCTCTCTGGAAGGAGGGTCTTTTGGTGTTGGCTGTAGATTATGCCTGTCCCATCATTGTATAAGGAGGGAGTCAGGGTGACTCCCTGACCCAAAGTCATGAGTACAAGCCACCCTCATTTCTCAAAGCATTTCTCAGGAGCCGTACTCATGTGACTTTCACTGTGACTGCCAGACAAGTCCCCTTGGATTTCGGAAGGTGAAGACAAGGCAACGTAGAGTGAGCAGCTTTCATTCGTTCATCTTATGTGGAGACGCACAGTGGAACTCTGCTCATATAGTCATCACTTACAGTGTAAGCTACTGTCCAGCAGAAAGGAACTCAGCAACGCCATTGTAGTAGTAAGCCACATGCCTCTGGGATGAATCTCGAAACCAGATCCAAGGGAAGTTCAATAATGAAGAAAACAGCTGGCCACCTTTCACAGATGCAAGCAGAGAGAGAAACCCACCACCTCCATCCAACACATTCCAACTTTAACAAAACAGCAGGACTGCCAGACGTCAGCTCTGACTGCTCTTTACATGTGTATCACTGGAATTTTACATCCACCTTAGAAATAACTTAGGAGGCCAGGCTAAGGTGACACCTCCTCCAGCCAGGAGGCTGGAGACAAATCTTTAAAATACTTTTGAATCTATTGGGAGACATTCAGTCAAACTACCACAACTATCTATTCTTTTTCTGTTCTGGAGTGTGTGTGTGTGTGTGTGTGTGTGTGTGTGTGTGTGTGTGTGTGTGT